>ML336236.1:0-159437 GCA_005239505.1 Nicotiana paniculata
GTATGGAATGAACTTATAATCATGGAATCGACTCGATCATCAGATTATAAGTTCATAACCCTGATTACATATTAATTTGAAATTACGGTAAAAACTCATAAGCGTCACATCTTGGATCCGCCTAGCATCCTCATATATATTTGTAAAGAGATACAAACAAGTCAAATGATGTTATTTGGGCTGGCAATTAAAATCCAACATAAAGATAAGAAGCAATCGACAATCGACTTGACTTAAGCCTCACAATCCAAGCTTTGTTTTGTTTTTATTGGGACATGATTTATTGTCAAATCTTAAAACTTTCTGGTCAAGACTCAAGACTATTTTAGCGCACTGTGGCGTACTAAAATTTTTGCGCTCTATAAATATAATTTATTAATTTGTAAGTGAGTTTACGTATAAATTGTAACGTAGTTTTAAAAGCTTTACTTTCTCTAACAACTAGACATATATTAACAAGGCAGAGCTAGAGTGTTAGTTACCGATTCGGTGAATCTAGGAATTCGATTCAAGTTTTGAATTTATCTTAAAAAATTTATTGAATGTGTATAAATTATTGATTAATAACCCAATAACTTAAAAATGTTACAATCGTAACTTTACCTCTGCAGTACTATCAACTTAGTAAATATAGGAGTACATGTTATTCTTTTAAACGCACTACAAGCAGTAATTTCAGCTCAATCTTGAATATATACCTTCTCACCTCATTTTCGTACAAATTTTTACAAGTTTTAGGGCATACACGTATAAAATTAGTGACAAAGTCAGGAAATTCAATAAGGGTGTTCAAAGTCTATTTTTATTCAATAACAAATAATATTTTACCTTATACGTAGTATAATTTTTCGACGAAGGGTAGTCAGTTGACCACTCTTGGTCCAACATAGCTTCGCCCCGTATAAAATGCACAAGTCATCAGCTTTACAAGGGAGATGGCCAACTGGAATCAAATTTAAAGAACCTCAGACTTATCCATAATGACTCCCTACAACAATTCTGATCCTACAACACAAAAAATAACATATAAGAGAATATACATAGGAGAAGACATCCACTTCATAGGACTAAAAAAAATCCCCTGCCCGTTGGAAAAACACAGAGGGATTAAAATAGAGATACTATGTTTCCTAGATATCACATATCTATCCTAGAATGTTTGCACAGCATATAAAACAGCCTGAAGCACTCCAAAAAAACTAGTGTCTCAGGCTTTTGCAGCATTATACCTTAATGGCTGCCCGGTTGTCCCTCATTTCTCTGATGCCTTAATGTTTTTTTCCCATCAGTTGGTTGTTTTGTCGAATGTCCTAATGTTAAGCGGGACATAACGTATGCCAGTAGTTCTTCGCGATGAGAAAATGTAAAGTCTAAATGTGCGTACTCAAACTCATTATATGATACCTCTACACCTGCATCGGTCATCAGCTCATAATGTTTCCTAACCATGGATGGCCTAATGACCTTGTCCTTCTGCCCAGCAACAAGATGTACAGGAATATCAATAAGAATATAGTACTCCCCCAAATCCAAAGGCTGAGGGGAACCGTAGACTTCCATGTTTGCAGCTGCACTCCCATAGTCAAACATGATAAACTTACGGTCGTGTTTGATCTGTGCCATGTGAAGAGCCACACGAAATGAAACAGCTGGCATATCATTCATATTATAGTGTGGTAACCCTAAAGCTCCAATCCAATTTGAACTGTCGCCACCAACCACATAACTTATCAAGGTTTGCACGAGACCTCCAACGGCAGGCAAGTTATGGAAGTCACGTGCCAACTTGTTGACCAACATGCGGAAAAACCGGGTGGGTATATAGAAAGCTGGCACAAAGGGCATCAGCAAAGGAGATAAGACTAGAAATAAGTACTCCATCACCGTGAACACAGGATTTGAATCATGATGAAACCCAGCAGGTGATAACAAGATTAATCTTGAAAGCCTATGGGTTTTTTCCCAAATCCTTTGTGTTATGACATACATCAGCATAGCAGCTCCACCCAAACTATGGGAAATCGCAGAGAGTTCGTAAGGTTGATCACTATCACACTGTTCCTCAAGACCTGCTTGGCTAGTTTTCAATTCAGAAACTTTTATTTCATGGATCTTCGCTATCATTGCAGGTATATCCTGTGTCCCATGCTCGTTTATGGAGTACTGCCAGTACCTACATGTACATGCCACATACAGAAATTAAAAGTATCTCCAAAGATGATCGCAAATATTTAGAAATCAATACCATTTCGACAAAGAGATTGGGAGCTGCACGAAGTTGTACACTTACTGTCTTGAGGATATATTGCTGTCAGCATGTTCTCTTGAAACCAGTCCACGAAAATTTCCAAGGAAAACATCGTACCCTGAAAACAATAGAGAAGAGTATATACAGCTGAATATCTCGGTACAGCAATAACCGCAGGATTTCACACCTTAAACGTTGGCTCACAAGATTGAAGGACAAACCTTGATCATAGGCTGCAAATGCAGGAGAACCAACAACTCCATTTGATATCCAACTGTAAAGTCAGGCAAACGTTTAAGATGCAAGATGTACTAAATTATCTACATAGGCCACAATTATAACCGATCAAACAACTCTTTTAGCAACAAAAGAAGGGAAAAGAAGAACAGAAAGATTGTTATGCCTCAAAGAAATCTAGAACATATACATTGACAAAGAGATGCACTAGTCAGTTTTCTAACGAATTGGATGGGATACTTCCGCAAGGTACAAGGTTCATGATCCAGAGGATCAAAGTAAAAGATAATTGTTGATCTCATGCTCAGACAATTTAATCAACTTTCCCCATAAATAGCACAGCTCAGAATTTTCCAACGGCTACTGCAGAATATACACCATCTTCAAAAGCATAATTTGCAATACCGCACTTATGCAGAAGCAAGTTCAAGCAAAAGTATCTTGCTTTCAAGATCAGTCAAACTTTGTCAGTAACAAAATTTAATTAAGAAGTGGAGTACTTAACTTCCAATTGTTCATAATCTTAGTCCACTATTCCAGCAGAACCAATAAACACATAATGCAACGCAATGTTTGACCTACCCACAGGTGCTCATGCTAGCCAAATTATTAAATATAATATTAGAAGCAATAAAGGAAAAAAAAGAAAAAAAGGAAAAAGAGAAGCCATGGCTCTTCAAACTGTTGCTTATCATATACACGTCCCAGATCCAACTACATATCGTTTCGAAAATTCTTGTAGCAAATTGATTAGTATGCCTTCCAAAACTTCATCTAGTTATACTAGTTACAGACCTGAAGGACCAGAAAGGACAACTTAACATCTGTCGACACTATATACATCACTGGTCATTACAATACCCAATTTAGACAACAAGTATACACATAAAAGCAAATGTGACATGAAGAGTTCAGGTAGATGTATGGCTCACCCCATGGATGAATCAAAAACCCCATGTTGCAGATAAACAACTTTCCGAGCATCACGTCTGCAACATCAGATTAAAATCAACACGTCAAACATTCATAAACATGCATCCACCTAGAAGCTCTGGATACTAAGACACAGCGATGGTAAACAGGAATCTAAACCTTGGAATTCTCTCCAACAGAAGAATATATCCATCGTTAGTTACCAAACGAAGAGATTCATATGGATACCTACAACAGAAAGGAGTCATATGCTGAGAATAAATGTGTAATGCCAATTTTTTTGTGAAAATATCAATTGCTTAGTTAGGAATCCAAGAGTTCCTGTTGAAAACCCATGCTTCAACTCTGTAAAGAACAACGCAGTACCCCTGAACAACAAATACTTCCCTATTTCCTAAAGCAGAGGAGAAACGAAAGAGGACTGTATAAAAGAATATCTTGTCTCCAATGAACAACGACGACTTACTTAAAAGGGAAAAAAATTAAAAGACGGCAATAGGAAGATCCATTTATCACTGACGACGACTTTACTAAGCATAAAATTAAAGTCTATTTGAGCTTGTTATCTGTTTGGAAACATCTCAATCCGAGGAAACACGCATTTCAGATTTGCGAAGCGGCAGAATCAAACCAAAAATGTCATACCCAAGCTCTGTTATGACATCTTGACACGTCCTAGCATCTGTATTAAGGGAATGATAAAAGCTTGTCTGCCGTTCCTTAGGCGTAGGATCATTCTCTGAAAGAGTATCCACAGGTACAGATACACCTGAACCATCAGCAGAAACATCCTCACGACCACTCATATGAGAAAAGAACCATTTCACCACTTTCGTAAATGTGACTATTGGTGAAAGAAAACAATGTGCTGCCTTGTGAACAAATCCAAAGACAGCCTCGATGATGATCTCAATTGCTAGATGGAGATCCTATATAAAACAAAATCAGACCAGTCATTTTCATAAAAGTTGCAATGGCCTAATGGAAGTGCAAAAGAGCAATAAGATGATTACTTAAATGACCAACAAGCTGTCAAACCGAAAAAGCCCGTATATTGCCCCTTACTCCAGCACCAAACCGAAAAGATGAGCATAATATGTAATGTGAACGAAAACACCAACATGTTCATCCAAAAAGCAAAATGGATCTAAATACATAGATCATACGTATGATTCATGAGAGCTAAGCCCACTTCAACTAGTTCTGGATTCAGGCTTAGTTGATTGACACTATATGAGGAGAAAAGTAAACAAGCCAAACCTCAACTACACCTCGCCTTCTGTCAGTGGTACGTTGGACTAAGTGGTCCCTGAGTGACTGTAGTCTCTTGGTAGCTTGTACATTGGAAGGCTGAAGGCTCGCAGACATACTAGAGGCTCCACTGCTTCTACTTGGACCACACAGATACAAAGGTATGCCCAACATAAATTTAACAGGAAAAAAGAACCATGAGAAGATGTATCCGAGCAAATGTACCCAGTGGCTGCTCTGCCTGGTAAAACTGCTCACCCTAGATGCTTGAGAACTTCGTAACAGAGGAGATGTAGGACAATTGTTTTCATTACCATCTTCTTCCGATGATGGGCACTCGACACTCAAGGAGGCATTGGAATCAATAGAAAGCTCATGGATGAATTGGTTAAAGGATGAGACGCCACTGTGATCACCAAGGAGTATGTTAACACAATTCGCAGTTATTAAACATACTAAAAGGGTAGTAAGATTTTATGACATTTTTGACATACTGGAAAATTGAGGAGATGAAAATAACACATCTGTCAATGCATAATCTGAGAAAAAGGAAGTTTTCTGAATTTAAAAACATGGGAAAGAGGAAACATACTTTTCCATCCATCGTGGAAGCCTAGGTCCACGAAATGTTGGGCGAAGCTCCCAACCATGAATACCTTCAAGAATAGAAGAGTTCCCTGGCAGTATTGTCAATAATAGTGCTGACATCCCATTAATCAACCTCACAACATTGTTCAGTGACTCATAAGTGAATGTCTTAACTGACCTGAGAAAATGAAGAAAGATAGATAAAAATCAAATAATACATCCATCCAGAAAATTTCTCAAGGAGGTTAAGAGACAAAACTACACACATAAAACAACATGACAGTAACCGCAAGGATCTCGAGTTAAACATTATAAACAGTTAAACGTCCTTTTGATAAGATAGGCAGTTACTATGTCTTAGTGGTAACTAAATGGCTATCCTCAGAAGAAATACTTTCATTTACAACACAAAACTTTTGGCACTATCTCTCATTTATTCTGCTAAAAAGGAATGTTAAAATAGGTGATGATATCCAAGCATATCCACTTCGAATGCATGTCCATATTGGCCAAGATTGCATCTTACGTACTTTCACCATTAGTTCTGTTACTTGAATTGTGTCAAGAACTAAATAAAACCAGCTAAAGGCTTGTTTCGTGCAGACATCCCCCTGGTCACTTTTAGATGGAGCTAGTTATTTGCTGAGCAGTAACAGCCAATAGAGATTACTGAGATTAACATACAAAGACATTTCTCGTATACAACTTCTTTCCACCAGGTGAGTGAGCAAGAGTATATCCGAAGCTCATGGTTTCATATCTTAAGTAATAAATACACGTCCCACATTAATAGCAAAGCTTCAGCTGCCAACTTTTTTTTCGATATGGTAAATTGTATTAATCAAAAGGGAGAAAACTCCCGCATACAAGAAGTATACCAAAAAGTAGAGAATTTACATCAGAACATGATTCTCTACAAATGATGCCCAGTCTTCTATACAAGTAGGGCTATATGAGTGCACCAAAAAGAGATCAAAGATAAAAGACTATTCTTAAGAAGTGAAAAAGGAGACTCAATCCCCTCAAAAGCTCTCCTATTTCTCTCCCTCAAACTATCCATATGAGAGCTAACCGAGCAAACTTCCACACCTTTTGCTTTCTTCGAAACCGGTCCAGCTATATAACATTTCTTTTACAGTGCTTGGCATCACCCATTGAACACCAAAAAGATCCAGGATTACCCTCCACAAACCCGAGGACACAGGGCAATGCAACAAAAGATGATCAACTTCTTCCCCTGAGCTTTTACACATGTAGCACCAACTAACAAGTATAATTTCTCTCTTTTGCAGATTTTCAGCAGTCAAGATCACTCTCCTTGCCGCTAGCCATGCGAAAAAGCACATCTTCGTGGACGCCTTAGGAATCTAGATCGAGGAGTATGGAAAAGTGATCTCCTCTCTCACTAACATACTCTGGTAAAAGGACTTTTCGGGGAACAAACCATCGCCACGCAACCCCCATCTCCAATTATCACAAGATGGCTCGGGCCTGTCTTGCCCATATAGCAGTGCCAACAAATCTTGGAGTTCGGCAATCTCCCAATCTTGCATGTTCCTTCTAAATGAGAGGTCACATACTACCCCCTTCATGCTCCTTGCGAAACTGTTGAAACATCAATTCTTTCCGGTTTGAAACTCTTAAGACGTGGGGGAAAGAGACACTCAGAGTATCCTCTCCACACCACATATGATTCCAAAAGCTGACTCTCCTTCCACCTCCCACCCCGTAAGTGATGTTTCCATTGAAGGCTTCCCAATTCTTCATGATGCTCCTCCACATGCCACACCCGAAAGGTGCTATGATCGCCTTGGTCCTCCAACCCCCTCCCGTGGAATCGTACTTTTCTACGATGACCTCCCTCTATAAAGCATGCTCTTCTACCCCGAATCTCCACAGTCACTTCCCCAACAAAGCTTTGTTGAATACCCTAAGATCTTTTACTCCAAGTCCACCCCACTTCTTTAGGGAGGTGCCTGACTAGATGAAACTTTCTAGTTCCATCCGTCGCATCCCAAAGAAAATTCTTTTGAAGTCGCTCCAGTTTTTCTGCGATGCTCACAGGAGCTTGCAACAGGGACAAGTAATAGGTGGGCATACTCGATAAAGTGCTTTTAATAAGCACTTCCTTACCGCCTTTTGACAAGTACCGTTTCTGTCAGCATCCTAATCTTTTTTCAACCCTTTCGATCACTGGATTCCAAGCCGTAATATCCATATGCGAAGCGCCCAATGGGAGACCCAGGTAATTAGTGGGAAGGAAGCCCACCTTACATCTGAGAACATAAGACAAAGCATCGATGTTAGCAACCTCACCCACCGGGAAAATCTCACACTTGCCGAGGTTGATTTTGAGTCCTGATACTATCTGAAACCACTGTAGGACCTGCTTCAGTTGACCAGGTCAACTGATCCATATCTGCATCACAGAAAATCAGGACGAGACTCTTCGGGCACTGAGCACCCCGATCAGAAGTGAGAATCCTCTCAAATAGCCTTTGCCCGCCGCACGATTCATCATTTTACTCAGAGCATTCATCACTAGAATGAATAGCATGGGGATAGGGGTCACCTTGCCTGAGACCCCTGGAGTTGCCAAAGAAACCACACAGGCTACCATTAACCAGGACAGAGAATCTGACTGAGGAAATGCAGAACTTGATTCATCCCCTCCATCTTACCCCAAACCTCATCCGCATCATAATGAAATCCAGGAACTCCCAATTGACATGGTCGAAAGCCTTCTCAAGGTCCAACTTGCATAGTAAGTCGAGTTCTCTATTTTTCCTTCTAGAGTCTACAAGTTCATTTGCCACCAAAGCAGCCCAGGATCTGCCTACCTTCCACAAACGCATTATAGGAGGACGAAACCGACACGTCAAGAACCTTCTTGAGACTAATAGATAGCACTTTAGAAATAATCTTATAAATGCTCCCACGAGACTAATAGGCCTGTAGTCTCTGATATGAGATGAACCTTCTTTCTTAAGCACAATGGTAATAAAAATAGAGCATTGATACTTCTCTCTAAAACACCATTCACGTGGAAGTATTCAATGGCTTCCATCAACTCCCCCTTAATGGTGTCCCAATCAACTGCCAGCTTATAACAGGATATAATGTTGTGACAGCCTTGAATACGCCGAAAATATCTTCTTTTGATATAGTTAATAATGATATCTTCCCTAGTTCCATCTTTTTTCTATGGTAAGTGTATCCTTCTTATTGTAAGTGATTAACCTAGTTCATTCATTTATGTTGCCAGGTGAAGCAATAAAAACAATACACATCCTCCAGGTTTACTAAAAAGGCCATCACGGTCCGGTGATATAAACCATAAAGGGCTCTTTTTTCAACTTATAGGGACCAATGTCAATTTTCTCTTACATCAGTCTGGTACTCTCTATAACTCCTAGTCTTCAACACTCTGTAACTGCAAACTCCTCTCTCATTGGTCAGTCGGTCCAACTCAGAAACTTCACACAATTCAATCTTACCCTGAAACCACTCCTTTGTTAATTGAGTTTTATGAACTTTAACGTAATTATGCATTTACCTCATGTTGCATGATTCAAGTAGCAGAATTGACGCTTGTATAGTCATATACCCATATGCAGTGATAAACACAACATCACTTTGGCATTCTTCTATAATAACATACCACCAAATTCGTGTCATCATAATTTTATTCCTTGTGCAAGTAACAGTCTAATTTTTCTCTCCCCCCCAAATGTTCTGATAGTTTTCTGCGTACCAATGCTTATCAATATCAACTTTTTTACATGATGTTAAAATCCAGATGCCTGAATGGAGATGCATTTATCGTTATGCATACACACAATCAATCCAGCATTTGACCTAGCTAATACTGGCAAAAAAACCTCAGAAAGAAAGTAGTTAGAATAGCTAAATTGTTCTTCTCTAAATTTTCCAAAATTAGGCAATTAACTCGCGCCTCCCTCCTCCCCACACCCTACCCCCAACCAAAAAAAAAAAAGGTTTAACTCCAAAATGACCATTTTACCTGTCAGCTGAAATAGCACCTTCAAAATTAACATTATGGGCAATAAATAAAGGAACTAAATTACAGGTACAGAAACATTCATATAGAAAGTAGACATCCATGTGTATGCACATTAATTCATATAATTATATAAATATATAAACATAAAGAAGGAGAAATGAAATGAAGAAACATACTCTTTAATAACAGCAAGGACGTGGTCAACGAGCCGGTGCATTTAGTCGCGATAAACTAATTTGGTAATGGCAACAATATGAGAGCAGAATCTACCCAAACAAATTTACTATTTCTCAAATGGAGAGAGAGAGAGCAGGATCGGAGTCAGATGAAGTCCGTTTATTTTCTCTTAAATACAACGTGGCAGTTCCTTGTCGGATACAGTAACGACTATCGCTTTCTAAGTCCTATGCCGACTGACTCCGCGTGTACCTTTTTAGTTATTTATTCCTAAAAAAGATGCGCAAACGGAGAAAAAGCCCAAAATACTCTAGTGTCCTTGTAAAAATAAGAGGAACTAGCCAGTTTTCGGATAGGCCATTCAAAAATAACCGGTATTTATCAAATTATTGAAAAATAATTATTATTTTGTTATAACACAGACTATTCAGCATAATATACTGGTGTTCGATGTACCTGTATATGAACTTCAAGCATATTATGCTGGAACTCTAACACGCGGAAAGTTCCAGCATAATATATTGGAGATTCGAGCATCTGTGTATGAACTTCCAGCATATTATACTGGATCAGTATGCTTTGTTGGAACTCCAGTATATTATGTTAGAATCTAGTATACTTATGATGGTACTCTAGTATAAAATACAGGAATATTTTTTGGATTTTGAACAGTGTTTTCGTTCAAATTTATCTTTACATGAAAAATGATTAAAATTCGATTACTTTTAAAAGTTCGACTATTTTTGAATGACTACTTACAAATCTAGATATTTTTTAATTTCTCCCATTTTCAAACTAAAGAGTAACTCGACAAGATTAATAGTGTAGTAATATTTATTTTCTAAGGAATAAATCTCATATGATGGCATGTGAGGTTCTTTCCATTAAACAAGTAACAGAAGTTCTGTTGGAGATCAAAAGCGTACCACTTTATTAAAAAATATGGATATTAATATTCCATGGAAAGAAATAGGATTATTTTGATTTGAAGTCCAAAAATACTAGACTATTTTGGCCTTAATGTGTGTAAATATGTTTTAAATTGCAAAAGCACTCCCTAGATTAACCTGGAATGACAAAAGGTCACCTCTGTTACAGAGGGGAAGTGCACAAATAATCCGTTTTAGGACCCCTATTTAAAGAATAGTCAATATTTACGAAATATTCCCGCCTCAAAATCAACGGTAAACTATCAATAAGTTCTAAACTTTAAAGCCGATAACTTTAAGTTGATATAAAGGTTTTAAGGAGAAAAAAAAGTGTAGTGATCTAACGTTTGCCAAAAAATTGGATAAACCTTAAACAGTTTAACTTCGTATTGACAATGCAGAGCAACATAAGAGGTTTGAAGTTTGTCAAAATTGGGTTAAGTTTACTAAATATGTTCTAAATAGAGGTGTTCAAAGCAACTAAATGGTGTTATTTCTCCTAAATTACGCTATCAAGATCCGGAAAATAGTCGGCTCTAGATTATAAGTCGAATCATAGTTTGTAATTTTTGAAAAATAATGACACTGTATAGTCACTCTCAATATAATAGTCGAAAAAATACATATTATACACACACACTCTTCTGTATGTTATTAATAAAAATATACAAATTCTATACACCTTTACGACTACTAAATGTAAATAATTTTGGCCATGGGCTAAAAGTAATTTTTGCCCTACAATCTTTGAGACCATTAGGCATATAACTTTTTCTAGCTATCGCTTAATTGCATGGAAAAAGAATTATATGTCGAGAAGACAAGAATATGTTGAAAATGTCGAATATGTTTAACATATGAGATTCTTGTTTGTAATTTTCCCCAAATAATGACGAATGACCACAAATGACGATAAAGGTTGGAAATATAAGAAAGTTATCCTTTTTCTAATTTGTTGAATATTAGCTAAACATATTCATACCAATGGAGATGCTGTAAGCGTCAATTGGATTGTGACCAACCCAACACAGTACCAAAAACAGGGCAGTTTACTAGTTTACAATTTATTTATTTTTGACAAACACAAAAAAAAAAAAGAATTTTTCAACTCATTGCACAATTTTTAATTCTTCTGTTCATAATATATATGGTATATTTTGAATTATTATATTAATACCCCAAATATACATTGTGTATATTAATTTTGAAAATAGAATTATGTACCATCTTTATCAAAACGATATAATATTATACCAATAAAAATATTTTTAATATACACTTCACAATATATTTAATAAATAATTATATAATATTTATAACATTACAAACATCAATTATTTATCTAAATATGCATCGTCATACAAGCATTCACATATACCAATAAAAAATTATTTATCCCACCAAATAATTATTGAGAGAGATAAAATACCAACAAAACCATAGTTAATTCAAAAATCATTCATACAAGAGAAAGGAGGAGAGATAAAAATCATATGTTGCGCATTAAATTAGCAACTAAAGGCTCCATAAAGGAAACGTGATTTTCGCTTGGAGGGGAAGGGGGTGACGGAGGGATCCTACCATTCGATCCGTTTTTTTCTTGACTCGAAATGGGAGCAGCCCCATCCCCCCAAAGCCAGAACACAGGCGCCGACATCTCAGCCACCAGCACAAGTGAATAAGAAAAGATCATGTCGCCAAAGGTGGCGGTATCACCATCTACAGGTCGAGTCATGAGATCTAAAGTGCAAATACTCGACGCCGTGAATCAAGAGATTGGTCGAGTGGTCTCAGTTGGAGATGGAATTGCACGTGTTTATGGATTGAACGAGATTCATCTGAACCGAATTAGCACTTCTTAGATCAGGCTAGGCCTCTCCAACTGAGTTGGGCGTCGGGGCCCTGGATGCGCTAGCGATTGGCACATAGGGGAATGGTTGCCCGGGTTTCTACTAGTTGTGTCTGAAACAGTGTTGATAAGGTATCAAGAGGTATTTCCAGATATATTACTCAAAAGAACCGGTGGATGGACCTTCCTCAAGAAAAAAGCCAATCTGATTTCGGCGGCATGAGAGTTATGGCATTTCTAGCATTGAAAATCCATATTCTTATTGAATAGTTCAAATAACTAGTTGAACATAGTCGTCGTGCTCCCACTAGGGGCCCGCTATGCCAAAAGCGAGAGAAACCCCTTCATCACTCTCTATCTCCGGCCCTTGCCATTAGTTAGCTTGCACTTCCCTTGCTTGCCCTTTGAGTTTTCAAAGTCAAGGTGCCTTTCCCTTTTCCCTTTTCTGCCTTACCTCTTACTGAAGTGAAACAACTGACTTTTGTCTCCCGCTCATCTCCGATGACGATATCGTCGCCGAGGATAGCGTTGTTTGCCTTACTGTCCGACCACAGAGAAGGCTACCACATCAAGGTGACAGGATTCGAACCTATGGCCCTCTGTACCCAAAACAGATGCGCTGACCAGACTGCGCTACACCTCGTCTCACCACCCCGAAGCTGTGCGTAACAGCTACTGGTGTCATCACCCTGCATAGAGGTGGAACCAACCAAGACTGAACACTAGCCCCAGATTAAAACATTTATAGCTCCTACGTAAATAAGTAGTTGCGCAACAACTACAAAATAGGAGTTAGATAGAATATAGAATAACGATGTACAAACAAGAACCAATCCCAAGGAAAAGGCAGGCCGCTTTCTTTTCTTGAGAAGAATGCTCTGGTCTGGCATAAATGCCACTAGGTCATCTATGATTTGCATCTGCAAGAATGACGGACAGAAGATTGGAAAACTAAAAAGAAAGCCAAGGCGTCTGGTGGATGAAGTCTACCTTTGTAATGTCAGGCTGAAAAAGAGGGATAGCACAAGAGAGTCGGGCCAGGAAAGTATGTAGTTGAAAAAAGAAAAATAGTAGTTCTAAAATATTGGCCCTATTAGTTGTTGTGGGTCACAAGCATGCGTTAGGCGATGGGAATAGCGAAAATCAGCTGGATTATGCTATGACTGCAAATAAATAGTTGCCACAAATGTTAATCAAGTAATGCTGCTAAAATTTTGTAGAATATTTTAAAATATTGGACAGTTATGTTTATTGTCTGTAAGCAAGATCTTGATCATATTGGCTGTGGATCTCTAAACAACCTAACGTTTTCTGTTTCTTCCACAACAGAAAGTTTGACCCAACAAGTGATCACAATACACATTGCATCCTCGAAAAAGCGAATGAAACTAATAGCTTGTTTGGCTTTTCTTTTTTTGCCAAAAGTACTTTTTTTTTAAAGTTAAATGTTTGGTCGAACTTTTAATTAGAAAAAAATATTTGAGTAGAAACAATTTTGAGAAGTACAAAAAATAACTTCTCCAAAAGTTAACGTCTTTGAAAAACATCTTTGAGAAAAATACATTTAAAAGCACTTTTTAAAAGTTTGGTCAAACACTAATTGCTACTCAAAAGCACTTTTTAAATTAATTACCCAAACACAAATCGCTTCTCGCAAAAGTATTTTTTTTCAAAAACGCTTTCAAAAAAATAACTTTTCAAAATAAACATATTTTAGCAGTTCAGCCAAACAAGCTATTAGCACGAGGTGTTTAATCTAGCATTTTTGAACAGCTTCAGTAGTGGTACAGCTAACAGCCTAACACAAATAGTAAGTCACTCTGATTCTACGTTAGTCATCGGTGCAAGTCCGATATGGATGTACATTGGTACTACCAGTGCATTACAGAACAATGGTATGCAGTGATATAGATTCCTAATGGTACAAGACTTGAGCAGAGCAAGTCCACTTGGAAAAACATCTTTGCTTGATGCTAGTCAAATAAATACAGTGCTTTCCGCAAAATATAACAGAACGGTAAGAAATCATCTTAAGGACATTTTCTTTGAACGTAAGATGCCCCGTGCTCTTCGTACCTGTCATTAGCATAATGGAGAGGTGTGCTCATTAAAAACCACTGTAGTTATGTGGCGTAGAAGAGCTGTTTTAAAGGAAACAGAAACAAGGAGTGCTCTTGCTTGTCAAAAGTAGCATTGGTTTCAAAGAAACATGCAGAACTTACTCAGACTTCGAAAACCACATTTGTTGAAAGGAACCAAGAGATGCCAATATGCTGCCCCCTATCCAAACACTGCAACGCATTTGTTAGATCAGAATTGTGTGACAAAACCCTCTCCCAATTGCTAAAGGCAAACCATTATTTATGGATGGACAGGTATATCCTCTTAAAACTAGCATTTCAAGATTTTACTAAAAGCAGTTAACAAAAAAAGTACGTTTACTGTTTTCTCAAATCTGCATTTGTATGGTACGGACAAGGGGAAATCTGCACTTATGTGTTTACCTTGTTGGAAAAGGGAAAAAAGGATATGCCAATAGTACTTGAAATTTTACTGGGCAAAATGCTTCAGTTATATGATGTCAGCTTTAAACTTAGAAGTAGCAAATATCAGAGGAAATCCAAACCAATCCATGAATGTTGCATGTAGATGAGACAGTTGAAAGCTTCTACCTTTACTTTATACACTCAAACATCTAAAGGAACTATTACCATGAGGAGAGGCTGAGTAAGACGAAATGAGAACTACAGAGTAATAGTTTAACCTGAATCTCCTTTCTGTAGCATTTCCACTAGCCAGCACTTTGACTCTCGCTGCTTGAGGAGACTCCTGGAAACAAGCGCACACGAGATATGGAATTAGGTATTCAAGCTAAGGAGATAAGATAAGACTGCTGTCCTTGAATTCGAACAAGTGCATGAAAGGGTAGAGGGGCATAGTTAAAGTCAAATGGGAAACGGCACCTCTAGCAAGTCCTTTTCCAGACGTTCTTTGAGTTGCTGCATCGATGCTGTTCCCCCAGCAAGCTGTATTAGGCAGTGAATCAAACTAAAATCTTATCCAAAGTTTCATATTCAAATAGACAAAATAGAAGTAGTCTACGGAAATCCATATGGTCGTAGTAGGTAGATGGGGGCCTTAATCTAATGATAAATTTGAAAAGCACTGGCTCTAATCTGCTAGTGAATTTTCATATTGTTCTTTACATAATTTTTATCTACAAAGTCATAAAGAGCATCATCCGGTTCGAAAAAAATTAAAATCACTTTGTCATGGAGTTTCCATTTTCCTCTCCTGAAGCAAAGCGTCCTCTCAGTTTCAGTGCTTACAATGCGAAAATGGAAATTTAAAAGAATTGACTTCTATAAAGTGATTTCACAAGTATTTAAATGTTAAAAGCAACTAAAAAAAGGAGGGGAAGCGCTCAAAAAAAAAAACTGCAGCCTCATATTTAAAGAGATTGCAAGAAGCATTGATGGCTTTACCAATATACTACTAAAAAGTTCTCTTCGGATATCCACATCGCACTTGTTTATGCTCTCGATAACCTGAAAATTTTGAGCAAATTACTACTCCAGACAACAAAGGAAATGCGAAAGAGGAACAAATTTTGAAGGACTCGTGTCAACTGATATTATCTATTTGAGCAAAGTAAAGGGAGAAAGGACCAACCATTTGTGGTAGACCACGAAGAGAAGCAGCAGTCTCAGCAAAACTTTCCATACCGGGGATGGTCTGTGACACAGCGGAGAGAAAAATACCAAATTAAAAGACTAGACAAACCAGAGAATCTGAAGGGGCTAGCTTGATAAGGCAAGATGACAGATTCTCCAGATAATAGGTAATGTTTAAGCAGACAGAGGTTCAGTATTACATCTGACAACATATGATAGCATACA
This sequence comes from Nicotiana paniculata, assembly GCA_005239505.1. Classification (NCBI taxonomy): domain Eukaryota; kingdom Viridiplantae; phylum Streptophyta; class Magnoliopsida; order Solanales; family Solanaceae; genus Nicotiana; species Nicotiana paniculata. The sequence goes on from ML336236.1 coordinate 16,136, forward strand.
GAATACAAATAATACTATATCAAAAATCATTAGAGACTGATATCTCAAACGATACATATCTTTGACAATTCAACAACTAAATCTCAATCTCGAAGGTAGAGATCATGGCACAATAAGGTGTCACCCGAGAAACATCATACTATAAACTTTCTTGAACCTTGAAATGCAAGGAAATGAGATGCAAAGTTAAAAGGGTAATATAGAATCAAATTGTGTGAACGGTACTGGAGGTGTGTAAATTAGCACAGCCAGGTCCACTATTCTCATTTACCATCAAAAATAATTCGTAAATATAGTTCTAATCGTTGCAATGCAAAGATAGGACCTTGAAGATCATACCAAGGAGTGCTTCAGCTATAAGTACACCCAACTTCTGAAGGATCAATACATAAAAAGTGAAATATACAAGTACAACAGAGGGGAGGCAGAGCAAGAAGTATTACAGATTCAACATCTTAAGATAATAAACATACAGAATCATGCACAGAAAAGTCGGCGACAAACAACAGCTCACATACATCCATGAGACCATGACTCCCACAAGATAAGAAACAGAACAAGAAACCCGAAAATTAGGACGCTAAGCAATACCAACCTGAACTAATGATGGATTGAAAATAATATCAGGAATCTTGAATCTATCCGCTCCGACTTCTATCGTTCTGTTTCATCATGCATAACAAAAAATAGAAGGCATATGAAACTTAATTTTAACCATACAAACGAGTATCCCAATTCCAATCTAATTGACTTAATTGTTTTTTTGCAGAGAGTAAGACAAATGTAATGGGTGACTATATTTGACATCACTAGATATTTGAGTCATATGAAGAAGCATAAAGATGTCACATCAAGTTCAAATAATATAAAATTATACAGAATGTTTCTTCAGCTTGACATTCTTTAAAATGATGGACTCGGCCAATTAAGGAAAGAGGTTCGCATGTTTTTGAGAAGGCATAGGTTAATCAAAATAGGTCACATGCAGCAACTCTGAACAGCTGAAGACTAATCATCTAGGACAGAAAATCACTACCATGGGGCTTCTAGTTATACCAATAAAGAGTAAAATTACAAATTAAGAAATAAAAGAGGTTCTGATTTTTGCATTTAGCTCTTCAACCAAAGATCTAAGGAAACTCAATCACTCATTCTCCAATGAAACAGAGGAAGATTACAACACTTACTGCCCGTCAGGTAGCTCATAAGACGTTGTTGGAATGTTTGAATATGAACTGTCTGCAAGAAATAGAGTAGCAGCATATTACTTTCAAACTTCAAAACAAAATACTTCATATAGAACAGCACCAAAGAAAAAAAGCATATGAAAACATACAAGAATATAGTGTCACTGAAACTTGAAGCAATCTCAACTGCCATTATGAGCAAAGTATATACAATAAAAGGTCTAAGATTAGTGCTGAAAGATATCAGTGACATTTAGTTAGATGAGGGACTCTTTTCCTTTTTCCTTCTTCTGTCAACTGCCATCGTGAGCGACAATATATATTAAAAGGTGTAAGACTATGGCCAAAATATATCAGTGACATTTTGTTGGATGAGGATAATTACTTCTGTTCCTTTTCCCTTCTTCTGTTTCCTTTTAGATAAGGGTACATTACAGCTGAGGGATTACAAAAGAAACAACTCTGTCATTTCTGTCAAGACATTGTAGAATGTTGGCAACATCTTCAGAGTTAATATCCTTTCAATTCCCTGTAAATTTCTCCTGCATAGGACGCTAGATGATTCATAGGTTTTCAGGGGCGGAGTTGGATGAGGGAAGAGGAAACAACATAGTACTTAATACCTATGCTAGATAAGGATCTAAGACAGAAGCTGCTTTCGTTCATTATAGTAGCTTGACCCAATTAAAGTAACACAATTTCCTGTTTGAGAGTCAAAAAAGTTTTTTTTTTTACCGATTGCATTTAAAAGTTTATGATAAGTTTTTATAGTATCTCAATTAAATTTCGCAGGACAAAGTAATTGTTTCCAGAATTGACCCTCAAAAAGCAAAAGTGGGCAATCAATTGGGAGTGGAAGCAAGTTATCTGGTGAACTGCCTTCTCATATTTGGATACATTTGTATCTTCTAGGGAAAATATATAAGAGTCCATGAGTCAAAAAGAGTAAAAGAATCTAATAGCTAAGAGGAGAAACAAACCATCATATGGAGTATCTGGGGCTCGCGAGACGCATTCTTTTATGTCACTAGCAATCGCTCTCTGCAAAAACAGAACAAGACTGAGCAGCTAAGAAAAATAACAACTGAAGAAAGAAAATACTGACAATGATTAACCTGGCAATACAGTTTGTAACTCTCTGTTGTATCAGGGAAGTCAAGGTCTACTGTCTGTGAAACAAAACATATATGTGATTAAGAAATTCAAAACATCACAAGAATAATGGTGAACAAATCTTAAAAGGATAGTAATGAAGAAACATAAACCAAGATACTTAACAATCACATTTGGGTGACGATTAAACAATCAGACTGGTTATAGCACTGAAACAAGGATGAGTTACCTGAAATTCTCCTGGACGGATCTCCTTCCGCTTGAATGAGTACCGAGGTTTTATCTAGAAGAATAATGAGAAAAAGGAAATAAAAAGTTTGTTTCAAGATAAGGCAGATCATTGCATGGAATCATGTCTTAAGGGGCGAAACTGACAATAAATAACTAACCGTAATGCCTTTCTGTTCCAAACTTTTTATCAAGCAATCGGTAAGAATTTCTCCCCCAATAGGAGATGTAGCAACCGCCTGTTATCAAAATAAAAAAACAAAACATATCTATTCAGTGAAACCAAAACAGAACTTTGAGAAGTTGGACAAGAATGCACAGTCCATGGGTTGAAGATTTAACATCCATAACCACTAATATTTTCCCATCCTTAAAGAAATAAAAGAAAGATTGTACAAGTGTGCCAGCAACTTAGACCCTGTCTCCCCATGCAACGAGGAGGGATGATGCAACTAAACATGAAATCTTTTTCCTCCTTCCACCTCCCATAGACAAAATACACATGTAAAATATTCATCTAGAGATGCCTGTCATCTTCAACATCTAAAGTACGTAATCAATCCTGCATGGATTAATTAGCCTTTCCACCTTAGAATCCATATCCTGGACTTGATTTCTTCTTCACTCTGGCTAACAATTTAGAAAACAGCTAGGATTATTCTGTGAATGAATAGTCAGTTAACACATATACTCGAGGGAAACATGCGAGTCAACCCAAAATGTAATTTTTCTTAAAGAAATCCTAGCGAGCTACAACTTGAGGCCCTCGGTTATTACCAAGAGGGAAGAACGACAAGAAAATAGGCATTTGCTTCTTTTTTATTTTTCATTTTTATTTTTGAGAGTGAGAAGGGGAGGTAAGCAGATTCGGGAACAATTTCATTTGCTTCAGTGCAATTAAGCAATTCCCAGAAGCATGCCAGAAGTACAAACATTACTGGAGATCTCTGTTTGTTAAGTAGAAGCTCTGCTAATGCTAGGAATTGAACATTCCATAAAAAAGAAAAGGAAAAGAGGTCATATTTTAAACTGGAAGTAGTATCTTTTACAACAGATAGCTCAAGTAAATAGGTAAAAATGATCATATGTTAAAACTCTTAATTAAGTGAAGTTATTACAGTCATCAGATAAAAAAAGGAAAAACACGTAGGCAGTTGCTCTTTGTTAGGGATACCTTTTGAAGAACATATCCATCATGAACAGGAGCAACAGTAGTCGATCCTCCACCACTGAACCAATTTGTTAAAGAACAGCTCTTTTAGCAATATCCAATGAGCAACAGAGAAAAGATGCAAGCAAAAACTGCTAGATTCATAACAGTTAACAAGGTAGAGTAACAGAAAGAGCACACATGCATTCATTCTTCCTAAATAGAAACAGCTATAACTTGAAAAGGAAATAGTCAGCAGATCCGAGGACAAAGAAAAATGCAAACCACGCAAACAATCCAGAACTGGTAACTTGAGCTTCAATTTGGTACAGATGATTAGATGGCTTTTGATGCTTATTTGATTGAATGGATGAGCATTCCAGAGAACAACATCTTTGTATAGCTCTCTTTGCTAGGGATAATAGTTGTAGAGCTAAACAAATAGAGTGTGCCTTCTTTAACACTATAAAATCGTAGATAAGGTGGCGCACACATTTCAACAATTATAGTGAATTCAGCTTCTTAATCATTGAAGAATTTCATTTGTGGTCCTGGTGTCCGACCAATAGCCAATTTAAATTTCAACACTATTTTGGTATCTTTCTACTCATTAATACAACCCATTGAACACTTTGATAATGATGCATCATAATACACCAACCTTTACAAGGCACTTCCAAACCTCTATAGAGATCTGTTTAACCCTCGTATTTTTCCTGTTCTACTCTTGCATATCTAACTTTGTGAGTGTAGCAAAAGTTACTATTAAGAAAAGAAATACATTGAACTTCAAGGACATACTTAATAGCCCTCACAAGAAGGATATAAGTGTAGTGATACTAGGCAAAATTGTGATGTTTAAATACGGAAAATTTAAATATCTAGGCTTAGTCAGCCAAGATATTCTATAGATAAAGATATCTCATAGAATTAAATAAGGATGATTGAAATGGAAGAGTACTACGGATGTACTATGTAGTAGCAGCGATTGAAAGAGAATAACAATACACAATAGCATCCACCTAATCTAAGCGAAAGTTTTATATCATTTCTACAATTCTCCCACATCCTTAATATATTTATAAAGTTTGATATCGTATCTCCATATTCTCAAACATAATTCTTACAAGATTCTTAATAGTTAAGATGCTAACCTACTTGAAGAGCTGTAATTTTTCATCATTCGCTCATCATACAGCTATGAATCAAAACCAGACTGCTACTGATGTAAATGTGCAAAAACTTAACAATTCAAGATGAATAGAAACTGAAATATGCCATCATGCACCAGAAATCAAGAAATCTTTCCAATTTTTTATATCCCACTAAAAGGAAAGGTACAGAAGCGCACAATGCAGATAATATGAATGCTATTTTTTTTATTAACCACAATGCAGATGATATGAATGCTATTATGGCTGGGAGGTTAAATATCTCAGCAAAAGAACTTTATTATTGGCAAGACAAGTCAAAGAAGCAATTCAAGGCCAATAGCCAGTTAGTACATAAGATCCTACCTGTCAACGACCAAAGAAGTTGCACGTCCTGATGCAAAAGATGTGAGAACCTAGCAGTAACAGTATCCTGAGATAATTAGCAACCAGAGTGGAATAATCTTGCAACATTATAAAGATACAGTATTTTTCTTTTCTTTTTCTTAATCAGGTAAAAGTGAAAGTTTCGTTACTCAACAGCACAAAGAAGGTTCTGTTAAGATGCTACAAATTATAGATTCAAGAATTAATAAAGGCACTTACAGCATTTTTGGCCAAAAACAATGCAGGAACTTGGTACTTTTCAAACATTATCTCTGCAGCTCTGTCAATTAAATAGTCAGTCCACTGTAATTTTCATTCTGCATTCAGATGACATGATAATGCAAGCACCAGACTGGCTTAAGAGGAAACATCTAAATGATAATGTTCCATCAATAGTTAAGCTTCATTTTCAGCTTCGAACAATAACTTCTTTCCTTTAATCCAGTTCATGATGGACAATTTCTTTCACAGTAAACTCTTCTCATTCAGGGGAATAAATCTTTCGAATAGAGTAATTTCACAAGGTATTACACATTAAACAAGGTAAGGCTTTTATGTTGCGACTCGGGATCCATTCTGCGGAAAATGAGCAATTCATCAGTAAACCAGTCACTAGTTGACAACTCTCACTTAAGAGACCACCATGATAGGAATTTCAGGCAACAATATGAGGACTACAATGACCTCATAGAAAAGGTCAAGGTGGAAGGACCTAGCTTTGATCAAAAACTTGACAAAAATTTGTTCTTTAACTGGGTAGAAAACTCAGAGGACTATTTTGAGAGGTCAAAATGCTCAATCAAGGCCACAAGAATCACTCTAGTTGAAATAGATTACAGATGAACTACTTGTAAAATCTCTCTTTTGAGGATTCTTCAACTCTTATTTCTCTCTTTCAGTTTTTCTCTCCTCTCTTTATTCTTCTCTCCTTCTCCCCTTTTTCATATTTCTCCCTTCTCTTTCACCCTATTCCCTTTCTGGTGCTACATCACCAGTATCAGCCGCTCAGGTTCTTATTCACCATTGAATATCCATCACCTTCTAAATAACTAATCCTCTTTCTGTGTTTCGCTGTTCTTCCTCCCTTCACTCAATGGTAGTGGTGCCCTCTGGTAGAAATGCATTGCAGTATAGTCACAGACTGCTAAATTGTTCTCTTAGTTTTTAGTTGTGGACAAAATTAGTTTGTTTCATGGGATATATATTGTTTCTCATTAAATTATAATAAACTTTTGGTGCGTATGACTTTAATATGACAGGAAGCTGTTGGACTGCTCATTGTTTTCCCTTTGAATAAGCAAAGACGTAGGGGCCTACAGGATTAATAAATACATAACTTTTACTTATGAGCATGCTTCGTCCTTGTACTTTCCTAGTCTTCCTAACTAAACTTTATCTCTGTAAAACAGAATTAACATAAGATGCAAAAATAGATAGGCCAGCAATTTTTTTAGAAAGGTTTAGAGTTTCATTAAATAATGGCCAGATTGGATTGCTCACTTTTCCCTCTGCTGCTGAGTGTTCGAACAAGGCTCTGCAAGTAACATTGGATGCTCCTTTGGATCGATCAATAAGCATTCCCTGTAAGTGAATATAAGTAGGCAGGGAAAAAAGGTACTTTCAACAGTTTAAGAGCAGCATCAACTTAACCAAATGACAAAGGACAGGAAAAAGCAAAAAAGATAACGCAGCACGCAGGAAAAGCATATAAAAAAGACAGTTTTACCTTTCTTCAAAATGAATCAATAATACAACATCATCTTTATATAAAGCAGGCATTTTTCAGTGATTGAAGAAAGTGAAAAACACTGCAGCCCCATCTACAAAAATACAGTGCCAGTGGTCTCAGGTCTTAGCACAAGCATGTTCCTTTTTGGGCAGTGAATCACTAATACAGCATCATTTACATTAATACCAAAGCTATGCTGCCCGGATACGGGTGCAAGTGTCTGACACAGGTATGGATCTAGAGGTCATATTCGTCATCTCATAAATTCTAATATTCTGGATATAGATAGCTGTACGGATACGAATACTGGGATACAGCTAATAAATGTTTAAATATAATGTTTATAACAATTACTAGTTATTCAAAACATAGAAAATAACTCAACCTTTAGATAAATTTTCACCAAAATCCATGTTTGTATAATTAAATTTAAGTTCTGTTGAATAATTATTTGTAAGTAATGTTAAATGATCCAAAGTTGGTCCAATTAATATTGTTCTTACGGATCTTTTCCATAAATATACAATGAACAAAGTTTGTGACACAATTAAATCACAGTATTTTTGTAAAATATGTTTGTCCAGGTATTTTTGTAAAGGCCCAGTCCACTAGTAATTGGCAAAGATACCCTCCGAGGGCATTTCATCCTTTGAGTTCACTGGCAGCTTCACCAGAAAGTAACCCTAGTGTGTCACTCCTCTGTTTGAGTTGAATGGCGACTTCAAATATATCTCCAACTGTTCTTTTCTATTTTCTTCCTCTGCTCCTTTGTGCTTCATCTCTGTCTTCCTGGTTCTCATTCAACTTCCTTTCATAAAAGTATCCACCGAACATTGACAGAACCCAGTACAAACCCTGTAACCGTACCGATCTGTCCTGTCGTGTAGACTCCGGATGGCAATTGAAGGATCCGAGCAACATAGTATAAAAGAGGACAGTGCCAGTAATCCTAGTAAAACTAAAAGAAGGGAAAAAAGTAGTGCAGTCCAATCTTGAAAGCTAATGGTGGTCTGGGGGCCATTAGAAATAATTGCTTAAGAAAACCCTGCAACAAACTCTATAATGTCCTAGATATTGTTAATTGCCTAAAACTATCATTTCAGCTCTTAGGAAAATTGTGAAGATTTTGTCTGTCTCGCATAATGATTCTAAAAATATATTTTCATAGCACTCGGTAATCAAAAGCATATGTGCAAGGGCAACAAGATCAGCAGTATATGACATTAAGGTGGGAAGATCCCTGAGTGAGGTCTCTAGGGTACTGCCAGACTAGGAGGGGAGGATGTGACATGCATAGAACGACCATGCGACAATAAGCAAATCGTATGCCACTACATACTATCCGCTGTATATAAACAGTCACTTTACAGTCTGAAAGAAAATCCACAAACTATATGTTGCTGCAAATATCCTTGGCAACTGGGTAGACTTCCTTTTTTTTCACAAGATTTGGAGACTGAGAAATATAATACTGCTTACTCATGCAATTGTGTCATATCGCTTCAAGTTGAAAATCCCCACTTAGCTAAGTTGAAAATATTTAGGGTAACATTCTTGCCATTAATGTTGCGTTGGAAAATGTTTCAACATATCAACAGAAGGAAGGGCCAATTACCTGAAAGCATGGTCCCATATGTTCTCTACAATATCCCAGTCCACAACCATCCCATCCTTGATGGGCGATAGCACCTGCCCAAGATAATCCAACACCTTAGATGACAGAGATAAGGAAATGGCATCACAAGACGGTTCCATATGAACTTGCAAACTGACCTCCATGAGATCCCGGCGAAATCCCAAAGCTTGAGATCCAACATACAATCTCCGCTTACCCTTTGATTTAGGGTCAGGAGCAGATCCCGAATTCTCCTCCGGATTATCAGGATTATCAACTTCCATTTGATCAACTGATCCGACAACCTTTAAAAGATGATAAAATCAAGACCACTTTACACAGAAATAACGCAACGTAGGTGACTAGTTGAATGAGAATCTGAATATGAGCATAAATGAAGGGAAATAAATAATGATATAGACATCACAACCCAAGTGGGTTAGTTTGTGAGTCGCTAATCTGCTAATGATATTCATGAATTCAAAAGGACACCAACTATAATGAGGAAAAGATTTGAACTAATCTTGAAAAAACAAGAGATACTAGAAATATAGATAATTAATTATTTAAAAAGGAAGAATAACCGGAGAGATATGGCTGATTATCTCAGCAGCTATCTTTTTTTTATAACGCTGGTGTCCGGGCCAGCTTGTGAGCAACTCGACTAACTCCACGTGATACCTGCCACCTCCCACCAGCAACAGGTATCACGTAGCTCTATATACCAACAACAACAACAACAACAGAAAAAACCCAGTATATTCACACAAGTGGGGTCTGGGGAGGGTAGTGCATACGCTGACCTTACCCCTACCTAGTGAAGGTAGAGAGGTTGTTTCCAAGAAACCCTCAGCTCAGAAAGAGTGAGAAGAAGAAGGGGAAGAAGAGGAAGAAGACGAGGGGAGAAGAAGAAGGGGAAGAAGAGGAATAAGACGAGGGGAGAAGAAGAAGGGAAAAAAAAAAGGGGGTGGGGGTGGGGGGGGGGAGTTAGTAGTACTAAACACTAACAACAGGAAATACGATAGCATAATAGAACTAAATCACATGACGAAGTAAAGTCTACTTAAGCATATACAGGAACCTGAGTGCTACTAAAGTAAAGTAACTTATAAGAAAAGGAGAAACTTACAATTACCTACTACCCTAATCCTCGACCTCCATACCTTATTAACAAGGGTCATGTCCTCAGTAAGCTGAAGCAACGCCATATCATGTCTAATAACCTCTCCCCAATACTTCCTTGGCCTACCTCGACCGAGGCTTGGATAAATGGGAAGAAATCATCTAATATTTTCTGCCTCCGCTGGGATTTGAACTTGAGACCTCATGGTGACCACTAGGCCACACCCTTGGGTGCTCTGAGCAGCTATCTTATGTATAAAGTTTCCTGGAAATTTTGAGCTACTTCCACTAGAAATCTTATTGTTCGAGACTAAGTAGGAAATCTCTTTTTTTTTGTAATGGCAGTGTCCGAACCATCTTGCATGTAACTCGACTACTCTATCGGTTACCGACTACCTCCCACCATCAAAAGTGTTGGGTAACACTATCCACCAAAGCGTGAACAGATGGAAAGGAATCACCTACCTCTTTTGCCTCTATTGCTATATTAACCCCAGTCTCACATGGTTCATCCTAACTTTCATTAACCGCCATGCTACATCCTTGGGTACAATCAGGAACTTCTATTATGATTTGAACACCATTCTTCATGGTTCATTCTAACTTCATTAACAGGCAGGCAGGCTACATCCTTGAGTGCAATTAGGGACTTCTATTATTGAACAAACATTCTCCAAAAGCGGGCACGAGCAATCTAATAAGATAAGCCATTTATATTGTCTTTTTTTAAATGGTCAAGAAATCCATCTGGGGCCAACCCCCATGACCAATTGCAGCCTTCGAAACTCGCGGATAATGGGCCAGCCCCTCTAACCTTCTCCACTAGGCTTTAGTTCGCATGGCGAAGAGTTCGAACCTGTGACTTAAGCCATAAGTCCCTCAACCTTTGCCACTTGAACGAAGCCCTGGGGGAGTCTATATTTTGTCTATTTTTTAAGGTTAAAAGTGGAAATGGTTGCACATATATGTGGATCAGCTTCATTTATACTTTCCAGTTCTGAGATGCGTAAGAGAAGTATTTCTTTTTCTATTTTTTCCAATAAGTAAGAGAAGTATTTCTCAGTATTCATCTACTGCACCATTAGTTTTCTTACGAATTTTACCTCCAATTAACTGTGTGCTAAATGGCATCATTTCTTAATAATTAGATTGATAGAGAATTGACAATCTGTTCTTGGTTCCTTTGATATCTGGTTGTGCATGAGTTGCATAGAAGAAAGCCATTGGCAGGCTTTGGAATAAAGAAAGAAACCTTGACATGGGATGCATACAGCAAAACATAGAACACCGAAATCCATCTTTAATAAAAGAATAACAAGTCATTTATTGTAAATAGAACACACTGCTATATTACTAGTAGCCACTTAGCTGGAAAATATGACAATAGCAGCGTAAGTGGCCATAAAATTCATATCAACCACATGCCGCAATTAAATAGCTAAAGATGGCAAATGGATTCCTCTCCTTTCAATCGATAGCCAAAATTTTCAACCCAAGGAACTCAAACCTTCTGGTGGTAGTTTGACTTTAGCCCCAAGGAAACACTTGACATAGATGAAGGGCAAGCATTTACAAATTACAAGTTTGCTTCCCTCATGACCCAAAAGAAACATAACGGATTGAGACGTGTAAGTCTTATATGAAATTCCCAAGCATAGAAGCTACTTAGATAATAGAGCTACAAGACCTTGCAGGATAATCTACATATGTGGTCTCATGGTAATAACATAGAGTTGCCATTTAAATGTGCTAAAAGTTCCCATGTAAATCCATTACAATTATCCCATTCCCAAATCATATTCAACAGCTATTCAACCTAAAAGAAGCCATAAGCTTGTTTGAAATAATTGTTCTTGAGGACCTGACAAGGAGCTTACAGTTACGTAAGTGTTTATTTCATAATAAATAATCCATCACATTACCAGCGTTGATGCACTCCAGAAAAAAAAAGGCATCACATGGGGTATGGGATTCTCTAGCCCTTGAGTCTAATAGTCCTCAAGTTTCACCACCATGTAGATGAGAAAACAATGTAAATTTTCCTATTTTCTCACATTATACCTGAAAATTTTTATAAATGCTGATGGGAAAGTTGGTTGAATCTCCTTCAGTCTTTTGGTGTTCTAGTTAATGAGTTTCATTTCTAAATATTCTAATTTCTTCAAGAAAAATCAAAAAATAATTAAAAAGAGCTCATGATATATATTAAAATCATTAATCCCCAAAATAACAATAAAAATTGAATACCGGGCAAATAGTAGCGTGCTAAATCCATGTCAATCCATATTTACTACTACCCTATACTTTTACCTCAATTGCATCTTAAATGCCATGAAAGCTCAAAGTTGCTTCCTATGACCAAAGTTCTAAACTTCAGAAGCTTCATCTTTAGCAGTCAAATCTGGTGTTCAGGCTTGCATTTCCCAAAAATTACATGGATTCAAATTATATATACTATCATCACTCTATCAGTGTAAAATTCTTTTACATTATTTCCACAATTTCACCAGTTGTAACAAGCTATTTACTTTCTTTTCGAGGTTACCACCTCAAACTTGCTATAGACAGGTGAAAGTTACCTGTAATTGTCTATTAAATAACCTGATAATGCATATAACCTTTAAAATGCTGGTACACGTAACTATAAAAAGCTACTATTTTGTAATTATGCTTTCAAAAAATTTGAACTTTTGACCGAAAGAACGATTTGGAACATCTTACTGAAAGCTGCATTACTAATTTGCAACCTAAAAAGGACAAAAAATTTATAACTTACAGAAGGGAAAACGGCTTTGGGAGCATCTTCACCAGCGTAACCAGCTTTACAAGTATGGCTACCCAAATCTATCACAATTGCTGATACTTCATCTGTAGACCCAAAAAATAAAAATGCAAACAAAAAAACGCGCTGAATTCTTGTGCTTATACTAAGAAAAGTATTAAAGCCGTAAATAGAAGTGTTTTACACTCGAGAAAGGAAGTAACTGGTACTCACCACCGCCGTACATGATTCACTGGTTCGAATTCGGAGATTGATTGTGTTGCTGCTTCAGTGAAATTCTCTATACAAGTCGCGAGGGCTTTAGCTGGGTTTTTGACGGGAAACCGGGTTGTGGGTCGGGTCAAATTGTTATTTGGCCCTTACATAATGAAATTCATTTGATTTGTTTGGAAAGCCACAACGTAGTTGGAATTGATGCATACACATCCTAGTAAATTATATAGTTGTATAATTACGACGACATGTTTGTTTATTACGGTGCAATTATAGTATAATTACAAGTTTAGTGTTTGATTACACAAGTATAATTACACGCTTAGATTAAATTTTAAATGAAGTAATTATCAAAACTTTAAAGTTAATATTATAAATATGCCCATAAATTTTTATAAGTATAAATGATATTATATTTGATATTTAAGATATATATTTTTTCATGAATATACATTAATCAATAATCATATATTTATAACTAATATTGTAAAAATTATTTACATATATTTTCTAAATTAATAATATTTAAATTAGATACTTACAAAACCTAAAACATACGTTTTGTAAGAAAATCATAAAATTCATGTTTGATAAAATAAATTAATATTTATAAATATATTGTCATAACATTATTTAAATGTTTGAAAAACTAATCTATCAATTATGACTAAAAAATGAATAACATGCAATGTGAGCCAATATTACTAGAACAAGTAAATTGAAACCATGAATATAACACAATTTCAAAATCCAAAAAAAAAAAATAGTTTAACATATGTCAAATTCCAATATAATAATATTAAGCTCCACTACAACTTAAAATTAGAAAACATAATAAGTTTATAATTACATTCAACAATGAAATTTCACTTTAGTTGCATCACTCATTATATGTCAAGTTTGTTAATGACTCATTATTTCTAATATTAGGAGGTGTAATTTCAAAATAGACTAATAAAATAAATAAAAAATAAAATATAAGCAATTACATGGAATCACAAGAAGTAAAAGTAGAAACATAAACGATAAATAATGTTCAAAGAAAAATATATTTTAAAATTTCAAAGAAATTAAAAATTAAAAATAAAATTAAAAAATTAAAAAAATATAAATAAAAAGTTATAAAGAAAATAATTAAAATAAAAACAAAAAAGAAAGAAACTAAAAGGCAACTTTGTAATTACACAGTTTAATTACCACAAATTCTCACCTAATCCATGAGAATTAAAGAGTGTAATTACACCCGATTCTATTATGACCGAGTAATTACTTGGCCAAACGAACATGCCAAACTGTATAATTACATCCAATTATACTCAAATTCAATTCGTAAATGACTTTCCAAACACGCTCTTACAATTATAGTTTAAGTTTACGAACCTTGTGTGGGACCCACAGTTAGTAAAGATGGACAAGTCATTTATGTACTAATTAATATATAAGTATATATTTTCAAATATCCAAAGAAGATTAGAAAATTTAGGGTGCCAATGCAATTATTGAATAGTTAAAAAATTTGTTGGTAAAATAATCGTGTATTTTTTTCAAAAGAGTTTTTCCCTCCATCTAGGGTTGGGGCATATATGGGGTAAAATCGATAAGCAAAAAAAATATATTAATTGAGTTATCAGTACCAGATTGTTGGGTTAATAATTTTGTAATGGTTCAATATAATTTGACTATTGGGTTATCTGTTCGGATCTCGTTTTGTCCAATTTTATTATCGATTTTAACCAATAACCCAATAAGCTTTATCAAAAGTATAATTTTACCTTTAGGTATATAAAGCCACTTTATGGCTTAATTCTCTCATTCTCTTAATTCTCTTGGTCGTCGCTCTTCATCTTTAATCCTTACTCCTTAGGGTAGGTTTTAAATTCTTATGAATTTTTTATCTTCATTCCGCATTTCAAAATTTTAGTTTCAAACTTTAAAGAATGAATTGTTCAAATTTTTAGTATTTTTGTTGAACTAATTATTTGGCATTTGAGTGGTGTCCATCCACTAGTGAGATAGTTAGTAAGATTAGATTGTTGAATATCTTATTAATTACTCCTACTAACTTTTTTTTTTGTTGACTTTGAGAATTGAGATAGTTGGTAAGTGCACATTTTATTAATTAGTCATTAGTTATGGAGTACCACCCATTTTATTTTAAATTTTATGCAGCGTAACACATTATGTTTCTTCCACTTTCGCTCAAAAGATTTATTTCAGTACATTAGTAAAACGGAAAAGGACTAAAATTACCCCTACCGTATTCTAAGTGGTTTACTATCGCGCTCCGTCCACCTATTGGTCAAAAAATACACCTAACGTTATCTTTCGGTCTAAAACTACCACCGCGACTAACGGAGTCATTTGTGGTCCTATCTTTTAATGTGTTGTCACGATGTAATTGGGACACATGGTCCTTTGGTCCATATCAATTACAACCCGTCCCAAATATCGAACCGCCCCATTTTTGGTATGATAAATCCACTTTAATTTTTTGACTCGCACCATTGTTTGGGCCGCTTCATTATCTAATAATCTTTTTTTTTGGGCCTTTTCCCTCTAGTTCTTCCTCATTGACTGGGTGGGACTACACAGAAACCACAAACCAAAAATCTCGCCAGAAACCTCATGTAAGTTGACTCCTTGAACCCCAACTCAAAAAACTATTGATTGGTGGTAAGAAATTTGATTTTCAGATCTTGTTTTGAAGAAAGCCGAGGCGTTTAGCCTTGGTGGTGGTGCATTTTTTAGTAGTGTGGTGGGTGTTTCACTAGAGGAAACTAGCTAGTTTTCGTGATGGTTATGGAGCTGCTTTAATGATTATTTTGTAGGGTCTTAGAAGATTGAGATCCGAAGGAAATGGGTAGTTTAGATGGTTGAAACAAGATGGTGTTTCTGAGCTGCTGCACAGTAGAATCCAATTGCGTTTTTATGGCTGCTCGGGGACATTTCCTGTGGTTTCGCGGTTGTTTTTGGGTAAAAAATGTTTGTTTTTACGAATGGTTTTTTAGTAGGAGGAAAGTATAGGGTAGCGGCTTTAGGATAGGAGGGATTGCATCAGGGCGGTGGCGGGTGGTAGTTTGTGAAGTGAAAAATGAGAAGTGTGAATTAAAAATAATAAAAAAGGAGAGTGGACTGAAGTAAGTTGCCATTGTTGATTTTCTTTCAAGGCTGGAAGAAGAAGAAGTTAGGGGAGCGGGGATTAGGTGGGTGGGATGGGTGATAAGGAAGAAAAAAGAAAAAAGAATTTGAACAAGTCAAACAAATAGGGCAGGTAAAAAAATAAAGCGGGTTTATGATACCCATATTGATGAAGTGAAATAAAGAGTCACGTGGCCTAATAAAATGCTGCCAACACATTAAAATCCGGCTCCACATCTGTTGCCGTTAAATCGAAGGGTATTTTTAGTAATAAATGGGGATATTCTTGGACCAATAGGTAAACAGAGCACGATAATAAATCATTTAGAATACAATAGAGGTACTTTTAGCCTTTTTTCATTAGTAAAAAACCCAAATATGTAGGAAAATGAATGCACGCCAAGTAGTTAACCAATAAGAAAATTTCCACCAACATAACAGCAGGCAATACAAACAACACTCAATCTACTATTTATTTCATTATATAAGTAAAAGAGATCGAAATGCACATATCGATATGGTTGTCCATTGTCAACAACATCCGGCACATCAGGAAGGGACCTCATCATTTGGAAAATATCACACATAGTGCAAGGGCAGCCATATAAAGCCCACCAACATTTATTTCCTTGAGCAACCGTTAAGTAGCTGAAAATTGCCATAAACACAACCCAAAATAAAGCTACCACAAAGACATTATTAGAGCTTTTCTTTGCCATCTCCCTGGGGGAGTTGGGGGGGGGGGGGGAGTTCTTATTTTGGTTGAAGGATGTTACGATTGCTCTGAAAATTTATAGATGTAACAGTAACACCCACCCTAACCCCGAAACACACCCGAGGCCCTCGAGACCTCGTCCAAGCATATCGATAAGTTCTATACCCTAACATAGACCCGCTCGAGGTATCAAATCACATTAAACCATGACGAAACTACGAATCGTACCATGAATCGAGTTTATGAACTTTCAAATCTTTCAACTTCTAAAACTCCTGCTGGAACCTATCAATTCAACCCGGAATGATGCCAAATTTTGCAGACTAGTCCCAATTGACATTAAGGAGCTGTTCCAACTCTCGGAATCGCATTCCGATCCCGATATCCCCAAAGTGAACCATCGTTCAACCTTTTCACTATCCAACTTCAACTTTCACCGAAATGCCTCAAGTTACCCTACAGACCTCCAAATCCAAATCCGAATGCACGCATAAGTTCAAAATCACCATACGAGGTTGTACAAGACCTTATGCCACCAAATGGAAATTGAATTCCCAAAATGACCGACCGAATCGTTACAAAGAGATAGGAGGCTAGTTTATTAAATTAACTTTTGTTGTAAAATTTGAAGTTATGACCGTGGAAACAATGTGTTACGATGTTGGGAATTTGATGTTTTTGCCTTCATATTTAACTTATAGTCAATCTTGTTTCTCTTCTGATGTATGTTAATTCATTTTATAACTGGGTTTGTAAGAATTTACGTTTTCGTTATTTTGTTTAAATTCGCAAAGTGGTTCTAAGAATTCAAAGTTCACCTGCGTTTTCATTTTAGTTTGGGCCTGACTGTAATTGGCCCAGTTGAAGCTATATGTAACAAGAGAGTTCATGTAAACTCAGAAATGGGCTCCAGGCTAGCCCAAATACACTGGCCTGCTCCAAAACTCCTTTAATGAAGTAGCAAAAGTCCATTTTCGACCACAATTGTAGATCCTTTAAGCACAATGACTTTATATGCACGATCATTTATCAATTAGCCATTATGAAGATGAAAGTGTGTACCAACAGTAGGATCACCTTTCGCATACAAAATGGGTTTCGTTGTTTTAAAAGGAGTAGATTTGTCTTCCTCAAGTTTCCAACAGTTTCGCAGATATACTTCATATTAGTCTTGAAATAGTTTGGTTGGCTTACAAATATTTGTAGAAATGCTTTAGGCATGCACTTAATCGACTATCATAATTGTGTACACGTTCGCGTGACATGATTATGATTCTCAAAAATAAATCAAAGTATGCGTTCGTGCGATTTTGACCAAACAATCTTGATAATTAATAAAGCGTGATAAATTATATACACGTGGTTCGTTTCAAGATAATTCCCCAAATAAAATGGATTCACACACACGTGGTTCGTTTCAAGATAATTCCATAACGCCGTAATTAAAAGCGGTAAAAGGTACATATGTTCTAAAATACATAATTAAATAATTTAATTAAGTCAGGTATGATTAAAGAGACCGTGCTAAACTACGGAATCCGGAAATGCCTAACACCTTCTCCCGGATTAACATAATTCCTTACCCGGTCTTCTGGTTTTCACAGACTTTAAAACAGAGTCAAATTTTCTCGATTTGGGATTTGAAATAAATCAGTGACTCGGGACACCATAATCATTATCCCAAGTGGCGACTCTAATAAATAATCTCATTTTGAACAATGTCACTTCAATTGGAAAAACTCCCTACCCCTCAGGAAAAAGGAGGTGTGACGGCTATGGCGACTCTGCTAGGGAACGAACCCAGAATCTCTGGTTCAGGGTTCAGAATTCGAGCTTGTAGTGTAATATGTACCTGGCTTTATTGTTTGTCAATATTACTGTGTTTGTGGGCCTAATGTGCTAATTGCCGCTCATTTACCTCTTTGATATTATTTGAACTGTATTAAACTGTCTTCTTACGCCTCCCTTCTGAGTCTTCTAAAAAATATGGTGCACACGTACGCGTGACCCACTTTTTTGTTAGAGGTCATACCAAATAGAACGAGGTTGAATCATCAACTAGGCCGGGTAGACTTTCGTGCTCCCGGTACATTTCCCCTATCCTGGATCGAGCTGTCTTCTTGGGTAAACCACGTCTAGAACACACCACAAGTTTAAGCCTAGAATAACATAGCCTCATGTCGGTTCCCTAGTAGGAACGCTTGTTTGTATCACGTGCATTTGACTTTGGGGACTCAACACAGGGGTTGAGTCCGTCTAGGTCAGGTGTACCTAAAATAAAAGACCATCCTGATGCATCTTACGTTCTATTTGTGCATTTATTTGTTTCGACTTGCATGTTGATCGGCTAAGGAAAGAAAATCAAGAGAAAAACCAAGAGTGAGGTAGAAAAGAAATTTCACTCGGTTCTGAAAACCCCTGTATTTGGAAATGTCCCGAAACTCTACCAAAATTTTTGAAAAAAAATGAAAAATGAATTTCAAAATGAGTCAATATCATGTTCTCCCAGTCATGTCAAAATTGACCGAACTACGTAGGTTTGATTCTCACTGAATGTGAGATACGTAGGCAACTTACATAGGGTTTGGCCTCATTTTTGTAAAATTAATCCAATAATAAAAATGTGTCTATTGCTTTGGTCAAAAGAGTAAGCCGACCCAGCTTCGGTTGCGTCTTGTGTCATTTTTTGCCGGAATAGCCTTAGAACATTTTCAAATTGTCGAAGGGCTATTCTCGCAAAGAACGTACATGTCTATCAATGGGCATCACTTTTTTCATAAACTGCCTTTCCCCAGTCTCAAACTTTATTTGAAAGTGTGAAGGAGCCATTATTCCAAAGATGGCCATCTTTTGCTAATATTGCATAATAGTCACCCTCCTTTGATTTTTCCTAGGAAAATTGAAAACTTGTTTTGCAAAAGAGTCCATTGGTCTGTATTTTGAACTAGAGTCAACCCTAACTATAACCATTCACATGTACAAAGTGCACACTGTCCAGAACCCGCCATTAACGGTTGTAGAGCAGACTCCACTGCAACTTCAAATGTGGTGGTACGACTTGGATAAAGATGGTTAGGATTGGGTAATAAAATATTTGGGTGCTCTTACAGATATTATGAAATTCAAACCCCGTGATGATCTGATGAAGGCCTTGGTAACTTTCTGGGATCCCGTCCACAACGTCTTTCGCTTCTCGAATTTTGAGCTTACTCCCACATTGGAGGAAATAGCTGGATATTCTGGTTTCGGCCGGGACTTGAGAAATCAGCAGCTTATATTCCCAAGGCCTCCCTCTGTGCACCGATTTCTTTGATCTCCTGACTATCAATAAGCAAATGAGGAAAAACAATGTAAATAATGGATGATGTTCCTTTTACTTCCTGTATTCCATATATGGGCACTCAAATGGGTTTGAAATACATGAAAAGTTCCTGAACAAAAAGCAAAATAAGGAGATCTGGAAAATTCACCGGCGTTTTGCTTTCATAGTGGCGTTTCTGGGAATTATGGTCTTCCCAAATGAAAAATGAAAAATTGATATCTGCATGGCCAGAATTGCGCAAGTCCTCACTACCAAAGAGGATCACAAGCTTGCTCCACTTATATAGATAATCATGCAAAAGTTATTAACCAATTCAGATAACAAACACTTTTAACTACGTCGAAAGAAACTTGCGAGACTAGCAAAATATACATAAATTTCGGGATATGATTTGTTCTTCATGCTTCGTTATCAAACTTGTGTAATGACGAGATCATGCAAAATGAAATAAGGACTTAGCCTTAACATACCCGGAGTAGGGAAAAATTCATATAATGTTCTTGGAAAAAGTTACACCGTACTTCTTTAGAATCGCAAAATTTTACGTTGCTAAATCTTGTTGGAAACGTTCAGTTGCAGAGGAATTGCTAACGTTTCTCTCTTCTGGTTGTAATTTCCATGTATTGAAATATTTGGAATAGGTTTTTGCAAGACTTTCTAACGTTTCCCTCTTCTGATAATGCCTTAGTATTGTAATATTAGGAATGAATTGTAGTATGGTTGTTTTGGAAGTCTTAAAGTGTATGAGGTGTCTAGCAATTAATGTATCAAGATTCCACCTAATCTAATGTGACAATGAGTCACTTACTTGATAGTGGCTTGCTGCCATGTGGGGGTGGGGTTTTTTTTTTTAATCTTTATTCACTTATTAGGTAATGTCCCGTTACCCGTTACTTAAATAATTATCCGCATAATTAAAAATTATCTCAAATTACTTAAAATTTTACTTATTTTTAATATACTTTATACATTATATTATCACGGTCATATGGTATCTTGTATGGTACTAGTCCATAAGTATCGGGTATTATAGCTCGTACCATATTTTATCCCAAATCGACAATCTTCAATGAAACTCATTTTTTTCAATTTTCTTACCCTCTCACCTTCACGAATTTACTCATTACTTGTTTGAAATAGCATAAAATGCTTATAACCTTAAAATAATCTCATTTCCGAACTTACGTCGATTAACTTACAATGAAACTTTAACGTATGAAAAATGCGGGATGTAATATCTCATTTTTGAGCTTTCATCAATTTACTTATGGCGTACTTTCACGTACGAAAATATGGGGTGTAACATTATTCCCCTCTTTGGAACATTCGTCCTTGAATGTTGACTGGTGCACTTATCATTTTTGTGTCTTCCGAATACTTTAGTACTCTCCTTGCCATCTAGGCAACTGTTCTGTGAATAATTCCAAAAATCAGGGCATTCCACCCTTTAATCCTTCCAATCTCGTAACTGTTGCTACCTTCTATCATGCAGCATGTACGACTCTGACCTAATAAGTGCGCTTACGCGTCTCTTATTTCATTTTCCTCCTATTTTTAGCCATTAATGAAGTTCTTCGCTTGGTATTTTGTCGAACTTACGAATATTGCTATATCTTATTTCATAGACCTGCTTATCTATTTGGATGACTTTACTGTATCTAAGTAGGTAATACTATACCATAACTATTACCCCGATCTCTCGTTATTGAGGTCTGCTACCAAATTCCAGGTTACTTTCATTGCTTATCCAGTATGTATAAATCTATGTCCTTTACTACTTCCACATTACTGTTCATCTTAAGAATGATGGCCTAATATCACCTCATACTTTATAACTTTTATCCATCTATTGTTGATTCACCTCAATATTGATCTATAATTTACCTCTGATAACTTAACCTTTTATGTAACATTCCCGCTAGGGTTCACGTTTCATCGGGGAACATCAAGCGAGACATCATATCGTCTCTAACTCTTCTTTACTCTCTTAATCCGGCTTTTCGATAACTAGACCATAGGCTAGAAGATATTCTACTGACGATGTCGCTATTATTCCTAGATATTGAATCCCCGCGCTTCTAGCCTTTTATCCGAAGTATGGACTATTCACGATCTTCTGCCTTTGAGTATCTCGTACGTTGTTCACCTTTACCTTACTTACCTTAAAATCTCACATCGTATCTTCTATCTCTTTCATGACCTCCTTTCCACCTAGGTGTAATTCACGTCCATAACTTGAAGCTCTATTATAATACTTGCACCTCTGGTGCATACACAATCCCGTGGGAGTTTCGTACTGACTTCTTATAAGGCTGGTAATTTTCTAACCGGCTTTATCATAAGGTCGTTATAGAATATGTTTGTTTTACTATCCCTCTTGTACTTATGATATTAAGAGTGACCCTGTAATGTGCTCAATCATGATTTCTATAATTTTCTGGGTCCAATAATCAGATTCCTCATTTACTTCGTTGATGTAACCTGGGCGCTATGGAATATCCAGGATATAATCCTTTAATAATTCGATCTATGACCTGGGCTCAATTCTTTCTTTTAACTTATATCGGAATCTTCCACGTCTGTATATGATGCATGTATAAAACTTCAAACTCTTAAGTGCAACCATAACATAACTAACTCCGAATCATTGATCGAATAACTCCTTTTTATTCTTCTCAGCTTTCTTTAAACGTAAGCTTTTACTTTTCCTAGTCTTTATTCCCCCTTGCGTGTGCATACTTAGCTTATCTTAGTGCCCACGCATATTGAAATTACATACAACTCATATGATCTTGGATATCACTTCTGATTTTACTTCCCGTTCATTAGCCATGGTAGGTGCCATTTTCTTATGGAGTGCATACAATGTTGTTGTGAGACTGTTGTTATATGACCATTTCCTCCTTAGGTTACCGAGCCTAGGTTGAAGCCTTCTTCCTTACTTCCTCAGCTAGTCTATTATTGTAGTATTTAGGGAGGACCCTCTGACTCTTGTAAAGATATGAGTTTATTACATCGTATACTCGACGAAACTTTTGATGTCCTTCCTCGCCTATAATTATCCGTTGTTACTTACCTCCACGGCCTTGTGCTTGTAGGGTTGCTTCTGAACTTGATATTTTGACCATCCTCCCATTGGCGCTCTCTTTTATTTCTGTAACACTCATATGCTACCTTTAATTACCCCCATTCATATCTGAATATTTCTCAAGTATTACAATGTTATAACTGTGGGGCTGAATTTACTATACTGGGTTTTACTATGTTTATCTTGCACGATCTGCTGATTCGTCTGTAACCACCTGTCTAGCCATAACTAGTCTCTTCCTAAATCAACTACTAACTACTCGTTGGCCCATTCTCCTATCAATATTCCGCATAATATTTCTTGGGTTATTTATTTTGTCTTAACTTACGTCTCGCACTGGCTCTTTATCTATCAATCACATCTCGGGCAGGGGCCCTTACTTCATTTTCTTGACGTCGTGTGTGCATAATGTTCTGCAATCGTAGCATATATGTAGGCTTTGAATAAGTGAAATTTCATCCCTTTTTTATTCATATTTTTTTTTGCATTCTTCCTTTACTATCCCATAATTACTAGAACCACTTAATTCTGACTTAATGCCACCTTACTCCATATTCCCCCCTTTAGGGAAGTACTAAGAGTTGAAGCTACGACGACCTACCTATAGATGTTTTGCCTCTTCATCTTTGGCGTCCTTTCATGTCATCGATGACCTTTACTCGTCTTGCAGTAATCCTTCTGTACCAAGGAAAACAAAATTCCTTACTCGCGATGATGACACTTAGTGTAACTGACACATACACTCCTTTAAGCTTAACTTTGCTCACATTTCTTGCTTTAGGAAAGCGTCTTCCTGAATGACCTTTAAAGGGTATTCTTCTGTCGTCCATTCTATTATCGCCGGAACATAATCTCTGAAATTCTCATGATGCCGAATATTATTAAATCACCCAGTCCCTAATTCATGTTTAGTTTATCTTATTCACCAACCCATACTAATTTCTATTACTCTGGGGTATAACTTTTCCTTCTGGTATTCATATTGGAGTCTCCCACTCATTTTTTTCAAAATATGGATATGACTTTATGGCTAATACTCTTTTATTGCCTCAAGGCATGTCACTTCTCGGACATATATCGAGCGTTGACGTTGTGTAAATTTGGGGCGACGTTTTTTGAAGGGTGCAATATTCTTTTGCAAATGTTGTTGATTGAGCATCTCCTCCATCACCCCAAATTCCTGAGTTATGGCCCGAGCAAGAACAACTTCATCGAGATTTGTGAGGAAAGGGTAAAAGATTCAATTCTCCAGAAGGGGTTGAAGCCTGGATCTTCCATATAAGAACTTTAAAGGCAAGTCAGATTGAATGGACTTTGGGATGTCTCCCGGTAAGGGAAGTCATACACATGACGACTACAAAAAGCTATCTGTTATTGATGGGATTGAGGAGTGTCCAACCATATGCACCGTAAAGAGTTCTAAGACAGTTGGGAAGGTACCAAGTGGTGCCCGAAAATGAAGATGTGAGTGTCCAAGTCATCGAGCTACACCCAGAAGCTCCACTCCCCGAAGCTTTAATCCAGCAAATTTGGAATGACTACCGATACTTGAAAGATGATACCCAGGTACCATATTCTGTGAGAGGTGAGGTGGACCCAAATATGCTTCGATAAAAGGTCTAGCGTTAATGATGATCCAGAGCCCGATCCCGATCCCGATCCTGATCCCGAAAGGCCCGTCAAAAGACCTCATATTCATACTTTTGATGATAAAATTCGAGAACGGTTGGCCTGGGGAGAAAAGGAGAAAAAATATCAAGCCACCATTCATGCCTTATAAGAAAAGTGTAGAAACCTCACATTTGATAATGACTTACAGGTGCAGGAAGCTGAAGGTGAAAGGAGAAGGTTGACCCGGGAGAACGAGGCGCTCCGAGCCTAACTCCGGGACATGAGGATAGCCACTGAAACATATGTGAGGAGTGAGAAGGATGAAAAATTCATAAGCAACTTAAGGTTAAATGTGCATTATTATGCAGCCGACCTGACAAAGGGCGAGAAAGACTTGTTGAAAGCTCAAGCAAAGTTGGCAAAAGGTGCAGAAGAACAGGCCAGATTAAGCCCACAAATTGAAGAAAATATACGATAGAGAAGTCACAATTTTAAGAAGAAGCTGGCCATCCTTGAAAATGAAATGGTTCAGCAAACAAAGGACTTCAAAACAGAAAGAGATAATTGCTACGCATTGATTTACCGATTAGAAGAAGGCATGCAACAGTTGCAAGATCAAAACAACACGGCCACGCAGGTGTTGAAATCCCAGACACAACAAATTAGATGCTTGCTTCAAGAAAAGGGTGTCATCAGAATGAGAATCAAAGAAATAGCCGATTATGTTGTAATGAAGTGCCATGGATGTGAATATATGACCAGATCCATGTTTTTTTTCTTCCATGATGACATTTGTTCTCCAGGTGATGGCTGATCTAAAGCACCTTCAGGAAGAGATTGCATGTTGGCCCGCGCTGAGACCAGCTGATGTCCCGCGAGCCCTTGGAATAGCATTGAAGGCTCTTATGTATTCTTGATTTTTCGGATTTTGAGTCTGTATTTTACTTTTTCTTGAGTTTGTTCATCTTTTTCGAGTTTGTTTGTGGTTTTGTTTCGAGTCTGTATGTTTCCTTTTTGTAGTCATCAGTACTTCCGAGTCCTTGTAATAGAAAACCCAAAAATATGTCTTTTATTAATGAAATATTGAAAAACCCAATAAATTTCTTTTCTTTCATTTCACATTTACTTCTTGAACTATGTAATGATCTGATTTATGCGGTGTCATGATACGTAGGCGATCCCCACCGGATTAGATCATAGCCATAGACAAATCGAGTGAAAAAATAAACCAAAAAAAAAAGAAAGACAGAAAGAAAGAAAGAAATTGAGTGAAAAAGAAAGAAAAGAGTGACAAAAACAAAAAGAGAAAAATAGAGTGCCAAAAATAAAAGAGCGACAGAAATAAAATGAGAAAATCAAGAGTGATTAAAGGGAGGCAAAAATGAAAAAAAAGAGGTACAAAGTGAAAAAGGGTTAGTTAAAGCCGGGATGAAACATGCAACCATTCAAACACATGGTAGAAGCGTTTAACTGTTTAGGCGCATTACATCCTAACGTGCGATTTCCTATTTGTTAAGCGTCTCAAAACTAACAAGGTTGTTGGGTGTGCAGTTTAGCGTAGGTTCTGTTCAGGTGGTTAGTTTGTTGGCATTCTGGCGAGTCATCCATACAACACTAGGTCAAAGCACAAGGAAATCATGGCTAGTAAAGAATTGGACATAAGAGTTGTTGACCCATCGAGGGAGATTGTGTAGTCGGAATCTGAAGTAAAAGAGGAGGTCCAAAGGTTGAAACAACAAATGGCAGAGATGTATCAGGCTTGGATCAGGGGGCATCCTCCACCTTGATTTCCTACAAACTATACATACAACCCTAACTCCATCCCACCACTATCACAAGCCCAGATTCCCAGTACCGTTGATCTTTCCCCTCAACATGCACCAGGCTTTACCCCTTACCACAGCTACCCTGTCACCTCGTCCCAAACTTTTCATGCTCCACCAGCCAAAACAATCTCATACTCTACTTCGAGATCTACTCCTATTTTTGTAGCCCCTCCAGAATCTACCCTCCACCGATCTTCTAGTGAACCCACGTTCAAAGCTCCAAATACCAATACTATGCTCCAGAACCAACCTTCAAGGTCCCGGATCCTTATTGTTACACCCCTCACTTTGAGCCTCATGTTGAAACCGAGAAACCGTTTAAGAACGTGGAGCAAGAGGATATTTAGGAAAGTGAAGAGTTTAGAGAATCTTTGAGGAACATGCAAGGGATAGGAAGCCAAGTAAGTGTGGCTTACAAGGACTTGTGCTTGTTCCATGACATCTAACTGCCCGTCGGGTTCAAGATGCCCAAGTTTGACCTGTACGATGGACATGGAGATTCCATGGCCCATTTGAGAGGCTTTTGCAGTAAGATGAGAGGTGTCGGTGGGAAGGACTAATTATTGATGGCATATTTCAGTCAGAGTCTGAGTGGGGCGACTCTGCAATGGTACACCCCCCAAGACGCCATCAAGTGGGACAAGGTCTTTGGCTCAGGCCTTTGCTCGGCACTTTCAGTACAATATAGACATTATCTCGGATCGCCTATCCCTGAACAACGTAGAAAAGAAGCCCAGTTAAAGCTTTAGGTAATACGGGTTCAGATGGAGAGAACAAGTTGCACGAGTCAATCCTCCGATGGAAGAAGACAAGATGGTCGAGTACTTTCTTCAAGCCCTAGAGCCTACTTACTTTGGCCATTTGATATCAGCCATAGGTAAGCCCTTCAACGATGTGGTAAATATGGGAGGAATGGTAGAAGAGGGACTCAAGTCAAGTAATATAATGAGCTACTCCACCATAAAATCAACCACCTAGGCAATTCAAAGTGGCACATGAAGCTTGTTAGGTAAAAAGAAGAAGGATGATGTCGCTAGGTTTGTCTCTAGACCATGGTGTGGCCCAATGGGTTCGCCTCACCAGTACACTTAGCCTCGACCATGGTGCGGTCTTTACTCCGCAGGTGCGGGCCCAGGCTTCCTAGTCCATTTCCGCAGGTGCAAACCTTTGCTTGCAGGTGCGGTCCTCGAGTCGCAGGTGCGGAACCGCTGTTCAGACAGTGTGTTTTTATACACGGGAATTAAATCATTTCCCTTATCTTCTTCTTCTTCCTTGGGGCGATTTCCACCATTTTTAGAGGGGCAAACGACCTGGCAATTGGAGATAAGTAAATTCTACTCTAATATTAGCTTCATGCATGGAATACTAGCTTAATTAACCACCAAATTAGTGGAAATTCAAGAATGGGGTAGTAACCTAGGGCTTTCGATAATTTGAGAATTTACCCGTGAATTAGATATGAAATCAAGTAGAAATCGTATATTAATGATCCATAGGCTATGAGTGAGTGTTTCCTTCGAGAATTTTTGGAATCCGAGCATGTGGGCCCGGGGTTAGATTTTAGAATTTCTTCAAGAATGGAGGATTTGACTTAGTAGTAGGAGAATTTCCATACTTTGAGCATAAATTGACGAATTTGTATAACATTTGGCTAGTTTCGAGTCCTCGGGTGTAGAGTTCAGAGTTTCAGGCACGTTCTTGGTCCGCGGAGTAGGTTCGACACGAGGTGAGTCTCCTTTCTAACCTTGTAAGGAGGAATTGTCCCCATAGGTGATTATAAATAATTGGATGACCTTAATTGCAGGGGCTACGCACGCACGAAGTGACGAGAGTCCGTGCGTAGCTACTACTATGTTATGTTGTGTAGTTCTAGGACTCACAAGCATGCTTATATGTGCCTTACATGTATTCCTAAATGTATTTTGAATTTCTTATTATCCTTGATTTGGCATGAGAATATTAGGAAGTTTTGGTCCATGATATATTGCTTAGGTTCTTGCCTTAAAGAATAATCTCTGATAATTCCCTAAAAAATGATAATTTTATGTATGTATGCGGCATCGCGTCACATGTATGATTCGTGAGCGGAATAGCCCTACTATTATGTCAACCGTGTCACATGTTTGATTCGCGAGCGGGGTAATATATGCATCTATGGTTCAAGCCGTTCGACCCTCGACAATGCACATTTATTTTTCGCGACGTTTCGGCCGTATGTGTCCGGCCTATTATGTGCTGTATGATTCACTGAGAATTTGTTGTAATTATAGAAACTGGTTCATGTTATTAAGGGAATTTTGCACATTATGTGTTAGTGAAATTTGACATGTAAAGGTAAATACAACTATACTTGATGATATATATCCTTGTGATTTCTACAACTGTTATGCCTGCCTAGTTCCTATTAAATCATATTATTTAGAAATGTTGACACTAGTAAGTATCACGTATACCTCTCGTCACTAACTCTTCGAGGTTAGGCGGGATACTCACTAGGTACATATTTGTTTATGTACTCATGCTGCACTTCTGTACTTAATTGTACAGGTTGTGAGGCTGGTGCATCTGGTTATCAGACCGGATCTCGATTCTGATCTCAGCTGGACCCGACTTCACGGTGAGCTGCTTCTCCTGACGATCCTAGGCGGCACCTTGGAGTTTTCTTTTGCTTATTTCCCATCTATTCCTTTCAGACAGTGGGATTGTATATTATGTTTTGTATATTCTGTTAGTATGCCCGTAGGACTTCTGAAACTAGTTCCTGGCACACACGTAGTTGTTATTTTGGTTTACGGGTCTGTATATATACATATTCGCTCATTCCTCATCATGACTGTTTTGATTAAAACTGGCTAATTATCCTTGTCAAATCATGTTTTAACTTTTGAAAACTGAGTACATTTTAAAGTGTTAAGCTAATAAGAAGGAACATTTAGTAAATTAAGAGTCAGCTTGCCTGAGCCCACTGTTGGGTGCCATCATGACCTCAGTTAGGATTTTGGGTCGTGACAACATGGTATCAGAGCACTAGGTTCACGTAGGTCTCACAAGCCACGGGCAAACCTAGTAGAGTCTTGCGGATCGGTATGGAGACGTCTGTAATTATCTTTGGGAGGCTATAGGGTGTTAGGAAACCTCTCCTTATTTTTATTCTATCGTGCAGTCAATGGTTTACTAAATTTCATTCTTCTATTCTCTCACAGATGGTGAGGACGCATACATCCGATGTTCCAGATCCGGGAGGGGCCGCTACCCTCGTTGTTCGCGGCCGTGGCAGAGGCCGGGGGAGGGCACCAGCCTGAGGTAGGGGACGAGGGCATCCCCGAGCTATTCCAGTCATACCACCAGAGGACCCCACTATAAAGGAGCAGGGTGAGGTGCCCCCAGCAGGTCCTGCTCCAGTAGACTTTATGACGGCGCCAGGATTCCAGGAGATCATGGGCCGTATGATGCGATTCATGGACACTATGTCCTAGGCTGGTTTATTTCCAGCGGATCTTGCCACATCTCAGGCAGGAGGGGGAGCCCAGACCCCTACTGCCCAGGCTGCAGGTCAGACATCAGCACTTTATCATACCCGGGGTACACTGCCTGTGGGTGGAGCCCAGCCAATAGCAGTAGCACCTGAGCTCAGACCAACTGTGGACGGCGATCCGCAGAAGTTACTGGATAGATGGACCCGATTTCACCCTCCTAACTTCGGGGGTGAGAAGGGTGAGGATGCCCGGGACTTTATTGATAGGTACAGGGACATACTACACAACATGAGGATACTGGAGTCCCATGGAGTGGACTTCACTACTTTCCATCTTGGGGGTAGGGCCCGCAGATGGTGGCAGTCTTATATCCTGGGTAGACCAGCAGGTTCCCCTACCATCACTTGGGAGCAATTCACTCAGCTATTTCTGGACAGGTATATTCCACCCTCCGAGAGGGAAGAGCTGCGATATAAATTTGAGCAGCTGGAGCAGGGGCAGATGTCCGTGACAGGTTATGAGGCCAGGGTCTCTGAGTTGTCCCGCCATGCCCTTATGATATTGCCTAATGATGCTGAGAGAGTGCAGAGATTTGTAGCAGGGCTTCACTCAGGTATTAGGGCCAACTTGGCCCGAGAGGTGGAGATGGGGACTCCCTATCAGCTTGTGGTCGAGATAGCTTGCCGGATTGAGGGTTATCATTCGAGAGGCAGATAACAGGGTCAGCAGGATAAGAGGGATATATTTTCAGGAGATTTCAGAGGTGCCCCAACCAGGGGTAAAGGTCAGTTCGGTAGGGTCCAGTTTAGCAGGCCTCCATATTCAGCTCCTCCGCCACCTCCCCGTGGTGCTCCAGTGAGGCCCTATTTCAGCGCCATGCCAGAGAGTTCCTACCGCCCACCAGCCATTCATGGTTCCTCAGGCAGGTATTCCGATCATCAGAGGTCTTCTATTCCTTACTTCAGTGCCATGCCAGAGAGTTCTTCCCGTCCCCTAGCTGTCCAGGGTCCTTCTTCAGGGCAGCAGGCCATGCCACCAACCAAATGTTATGAGTCTGGGGACCTGAGCCGTATGAGGAGGACTTGTCCCAGGCTTCGAGGCAAGGCTGTTCAGCAGAGCTATCATCCTACATTTCAAGCACCGGCGGGTCGTCCACCTAGAGGTGGAGGGAAGACTGGTAGAGGTCGTCCCAGAGGTGGAGGCCAGGCAGAGGGAGCTCTGCCAGCCCCTATTCATGCCAGTGGAGGTCAACCAGCTCCTGTTCATTCTGGCGGGGCTCCGTCTTTTGGTGCTCCAGCTAGATTTTATGCTATCCCGGCCAGACCAGATGCAATGGCCTCATACACCGTGATCACATGTATTATTACAGTATGTGGTAGAGAGGCATCCGTGTTATTTGATCCAGGATCCACTTATTCCTATATTTCAGTATTATTTTCTCATTTTCTGGATGTCCCTCGTGAATCCTTGGGTTCTCCTATTTATGTGTCCACTCTCGTGGGCGATTCTGTGGTTGTAGACCGGACTTGTTGTCCCTGTGTGATTTTGTTTTGTGGATTCGAGACTCGAGAGGATCTCTTATTACTCGACATGGTTGATTTTGAGATTATTTTGGGCATGTATTGGCTATCTCCTTATCATGCCATGCTAGATTGCCATGCCAAGACAGTTACTCTAGCCATGCCTAAGTCGCCTAGGCTGGAGTAGAGAGGTTCCTCAGTTAGTACGGCCAACCGGGTTATTTCATTCTTGAAGGCTCGACATATGGTCGAGAAGGGTTGTACCTATTTTTCTTATGTGCAGGACACCACCGACGAGTCTACGATGATTGATTCAGTGCCAGTGGTTTGAGAGTTTGTTGATGTATTTCCTTCGGATCTTCCGGGCATGCCTCCAGATCGTGATATTGGTTTCTGCATCGACTTAGCTTCAGGCACCCAACCTATATCTATTCCTCCGTACCGTATGGCTCCGAAAGAGTTGAAGGAGTTGAAGGAGTAGCTTAAGGAGTTGTTAGCTAAGGGGTTCATTAGGCCGAGTGTATCGTCGTGGGGTGCTCCAGTTCTATTTGTAAATAAGAAGGATGGGTCTATGCGGATGTGTATTGATTACCGCCAGTTGAACAAGGTTACCATTAAGAACAAGTATCCTTTGCCGCGCATCGATGATTTGTTTGACCAGTTGCAGGGTGCTCGTGTGTTTTCTAAGATTGATTTGAAATCGGGGTATCATCAGTTGAGGATTCGGGCTTCATATGTTCCGAAGACTACTTTTCATACGAGATATGGCCATTATGAGTTCCTGGTGATGTCCTTTGGTTTGACTAATGCTCCAGCAGCATTCATGGACTTGATGAATATGGTGTTCAGGCTGTATATTGATTCCTTTGTCATTGTCTTCTTTGATGACATTTTGATTTACTCATGTAGTCTGGGGGAGCACGAGCAACATTTGAGAGTTGTGCTCCAGACTTTGCGAGAACAGAAGCTATATGCTAAATTCTCCAAGTGTGAGTTCTGGTTAGATTCCGTGACATTCTTGGGGCATGTGGTATCCGGAGAGGGTATTAAGGTTGAGCCTCAGAAGGTTGAGGCGGTTCAGAGTTGGTCGATTTGTGGAGGGGTTTTCTTCTATTGAAACTCCATTGACTAGATTGACTAATAAGAATGCCCCGTTTTGATAGTCTGACGAGTGTGAGGAGATCTTTCATAATCTCAAGACAACATTGACCTCAACACCAATTCTAGTATTGCCTTCAGGTTCTAGGATGTATACAGTATATTGCGACGCTTCACCCGTTGGCTTGGGGTGTATATTGATGCAGGAGGGGAGATTTATTGCTTATGCTTCGCGCCAGCTGAAGGTTCATGAGAATAATTACCCTGTGCACGATTTGGAGTTGGCGGCGATTGTTCATGCTCTTAAGATTTGGAGGCACTACTTGTATGGAGTGTCCTGTGAGGTTTATACATACCACCGTAGCTTGCAGCACTTGTTCAAGCAGAAGGATCTTAATTTGAGGCAGCGCAGATGGATTGAGTTGTTGAAGGATTATGATATCACCATTCTTTATCACCCGGACAAGGCAAATGTGGCAGCAGATGCTTTTGAGCAGGAAGGCGGAGAGTATGGGTAGCTTGGCTTATATTGTAGCAGAGGAGAGACCTCTAGCCTTGGAAATTCAGTCCTTGGATAATCGCCTGGTGAGATTATACCTTTCAGAGCCTCGTTGAGTTCTTGCACATGTGGTTGCTCAGTCTTCGTTATTGGGGGACATTAAGGCTCGGCAGTATGACGATCCGTGTTTGGCTGAGCTAGGAGAAACAGTGGTTCAGGGCAGGGCCAAAGAGCTTATTATTGGCAAGGATGGTGTTCTGAGACTTCAAGGCCGCTTATATGTTCCTAAGGTTTATGGCCTGAGGGAGAGGATTCTGGAAGAGGCACACAGTTCTCGGTATTCTGCTCATCCTGGTGCTACGAAGATGTATCGTGATTTGAAGCAGCATTACTGGTGGATGCTAATGAAGAAGGACATTGTGGAGTATATGGCCAAGTGTCTTAATTGCCAGCAGGTGAAGTATGATCACCAGGGGCTAGGAGGACTACTTCAACAGATGCCCATTCCTGAGTGGAAATGGGAGCGCATCACTATGGACTTCGTGGTTGGGTTTCCTCGGACTTTGCGGAAGGTTGACGCGGTTTGGGTCATTGTGGATAGATTGACCAAATCGGCGCATTTCATTCCAGTAGCTACTACTTATACTTCTGAGAGGTTGGCACAGATCTACTTTCGGGAGATAGTCCGGTTGCATGGTGTGCCGGTGTCCATTATATCAGATCGAGGTCCTCAGTTCACCTCGTACTTCTAGAGAGCATTACATAGTGAAATAGGTACCCAGATAGACCTCAGCACAACATTTCATCCTCAGACTGATGGTCAGTCGGAGCCTACATTTCAGATATTGGAGGACATGCTCAGGGCATGTGTGATTGACTTCGGAGGTCAGTGGGACCAGTTCTTGCCTTTGGCCGAGTTTGCTTACAATAATAGTTATCAGTCCAGCATTGATATGGAATCATTTGAGGCTTTGTATGGTCGGCGATGTCGTTCTCCTATCGGGTGGTTTGAGCCCGGCGAGGCTAAGTTATATGGCACCGACCTGGTGAGGGATGCTTTGGAGAAAGTGAAATTGATTCAGGAAAGGCTCCGCACAACATAGTCCAGATAGAAGAGTTACCCGGATCAGAGGGCGTGTGACGTATCATTTTTGGAGGGAGATAGGGTCTTGTTGAAAGTGTTCGCCTATGAAGGGCATTATGAGGTTCGGGAAGAAGGCAAGCTGAGCCCGAGGTTTATAGGTCCCTTTGAGGTGTTGAGGCGAGTTGGGGAGGTCGCTTATGAGCTGGCCTTACCTCCCAGTTTATCAGGAGTTCATCCCCTTTTTCATGTATCCAGGCTCTGGAAGTACCACGCCGATTTCTCTCACGTGGTTGATTTCAACACTATTCAGTTTGATGAGAGTTTGGGCTACGAGGAGGAGCCAGTTGCTATTATTGATAGACAGGACCGCCAATTGAGGTCCAAGAGAGTTTCTACCATAAAGGTCCAGTAGAGGGGCCAACCAGTCGAGGAGGCGACCTGGGAGTCCGAGGAGGACATGCGGAGCAGATATCCACACTTATTCAGCACTCCAGGTATGACTCTAGACCCGTTCGAGGACGAACATTTGTTTAAGAGGTGGAGAATGTAACGACCCGACTGGCCGTTTTGCATTATCGGACCCCGTTCCCCTAAATGAAACTTCCCATAGCGGCTTATTATGATTTAGGACTTGCGGGGACTGGTGGTCTGGGATTCGGAGGTGTTTAGAGTGCTATAGGAACATTTGGTTCCTTAAGGTTGGCCTTTAAGGCCAAGTTTGACTTCGGTCAACATTTTTAGTAAACGACCTCGGAATCGAGTTTTGGCGATTCCGATAGCTTTGTATGATGATTCCGGACCTTGCGTATGTTCAGAATGGGTTTCTGATGACCCGGGAGCGTTTCGGCGCCCAATATTGAAATACGATTTCCTTAAGTTCCTATTATGATTTGGGACATGTTTTTTGCGATATCGAGGTCCTAAAGGAATTCCGAGATCGGGAATAGTTCCTTTATGTCATTTATGACTTGCCTGCAAAATTTGGTGTCATTTCGAGTAGTATAGATCGTTCCGGCGCGTTTTTAGCGAAGTCTAGGAAACTTAAAGTTCCTAAGTTTGGTTTTAGGGGTTTTAAGGTGTGATTTTGATTTTTAGCGTTGTTTTGGGTGTTTCGAAGGCTCGAGCGAGTCCGCAGTATGATTTGGGACTCGTTGGTATATTTGGATGGGGGCTCGAGTGGGCCCAGATGCCTCCCGGAAACCACACGAGGCGAAAAACCAGCTGCGTTAGCTGCTGGTGCACCTGTTCTAGTGTGACCGCAGGTGCGGTTGCCCAGTCGCAGGTGCGAGACCGCTCCTGCGGTCCCAGCCTCGCAGGTGCAACCCTTAGTGGTCAGGCTAATTCTCGCAGGAGCGGAGCCGCAGGTGCGGTCTCCACTCCGCAGGTGCGGGCCAAGGCTTCCTAGTGCATTTCCGCAGGTGCGAGCCTTTGTTCGCAGGTGCGGTCCTCGAGCCGCAGGTGCGGAACCACTGTTCAGACAGTGTGTTTTTATACACGGGAATTAACTCATTTCCCTTATCTTCTTCTTCTTCCTTGGGGTGATTTCCACCATTTTTAGAGGGGCAAACGACCTGGCTATTGAAGGTAAGTAATTTCTACTCTAATATTAGCTTCATGCATGGAATACTAGCTTAACTAACCACCTAAATTAGTGGAAATTCAAGAATGGGGTAGTAACCTAGGGCTTTCGATAATTTGAGAATTTACCCGTGAATTAGCTATGAAATCAAGTAGAAATCGTATATTAATGATCCATAGGCTATGGGTGAGTGTTTCCTTCGAGAATTTTTGGAATCCGAGCATGTGGGCCCGGAGTTGGATTTTGGAATTTCTTCACGAATGGAGAATTTGACTTAGTAGTAGGAGAATTTCCTTACTTAGAGCATAAATTGACGAATTTGTATAACATTTGGCTAGTTTCGAGTCCTCGGGTGTAGAGTTCGGAGTTTTGGGCACGTTCTTGGTCCGGGGAGTAGGTTCGACACGAGGTGAGTCTCCTTTCTAACCTTGTAAGGGGGAATTGTCCCCATAGGTGATTATAAATAATTGCATGTCCTTAATTTTGGGGGCTACGTACGCACGAAGTGACGAGAGTCCGTGCGTAGCTACTACAATGTTATGTTGGGTAGTTCTAGGACTCACGAGAAAGCTTATGTGTGACTTACATGTATTCCTAAATGTATTTTGAATTGCTTATTATCCTTGATTTGGCATGAGAATATTAGGAAGTTGTGGTCCATGATATATTGCTTAGGTTCTTGCCTTAAAGAATAATCTCTGATAATTCCCTAAAAATTGATAATTTTATGTATGTATGCGGCACCGCGTCACATGTATGATTCGTGAGCGGAATAGCCCTACTATTATGTCAACCGTGTCGCATGTTCGATTCGCGAGCGGGGTAATAGATGCATCTATGGTTTGAGCTGTTCGACCCTCGGCAGTGCACATTTATTTTTTGCGACGTTTCGGCCGTACGTGTCCGGCCTATTTTGTGCTGTATGATTCACTGGGAATTTGTTGTAATTATACAAATTGGTTCATGTTAATAAGGGAATTTAGTACATTATGTGTTAGTGAAATTTGACATGCAAAGGTAAATACAACTATACTTGATGATTTATCTCCTTGTGATTTCTACGACTGTTATGCCTGCCTAGTTCCTATTAAATCATGTTATTTAGAAATGTTGACCCTAGTAAGTATCACGTCTACCTCTCGTCACTACCTCTTCGAGGTTAGGCGGGATACTCACTGGGTACATATTTGTTTATGTACTCATGCTGCACTTCTGTACTTAATTGTACAGGTTCTGAGGCTGGTACATCTGGTTATCAGACCGAATCTCGACTCTGATCTTAGTTGGACCCGACTTCACGGTGATCTGCTTCTCATGACGATCCTCGACGACACCTTGGAGTTTTCTTTTGCTTATTTCCCGTATATTCCTTTCAGACAGTGGGATTGTATATTATGTTT
The DNA here is from genome assembly GCA_005239505.1 of Nicotiana paniculata. Taxonomy (NCBI): domain Eukaryota; kingdom Viridiplantae; phylum Streptophyta; class Magnoliopsida; order Solanales; family Solanaceae; genus Nicotiana; species Nicotiana paniculata. Next base: position 53,169 of record ML336236.1, read on the forward strand.
TGTATATTCTGTTAGTATGGCCGTAGGACTTGTGACACTAGTTCCTGGCACACACATAGTTATTATTTTGGTTTACGGGTCTGTATATATACATATTGGGTCATTCCTCATCATGACTGTTTTGATTAAAACTGGCTAATTATCCTTGTCAAATCACATTTTAAAATTTGAAAACTTAGTACATTTTAAAGTGTTAAGCTAATAAGAAGGAACCTTTAGTAAATTAAGAGTCGGCTTGCCTGACCCCGCTGTTGGACGCCATCACGACCTCAGTTAGGATTTTGGGTCGTGACATCAACTATCATGACCGAAGTGCACTCCGGAGTCTGCGGGCCACATATGACGGGTATGTCTTGGCAAAGAAGATACTCCGAGCAGGTTATTATTGGCTCACCATGGAACGAGATTGCATCAGCTTTGTTCGCAAGTGTCACCAATGCCAGGTGCATGGTGATTTGATTCATTCTTCGCCATCTTAGTTACACACAATGTCTGCACCTTGGTCCTTTGTTTCTTGGGGCATGGATTCCATTGGACCAATTGAGCCGGCAACATCATACGCGCATAGGTTTATTCTAGTGGCCATCGATTACTTTACCCAGTGGTTGAAGCTGTAACTTTCAAGTCCGTAACCAAGAAGGCAACGGTAGATTTTGTTTATTTAAATATCATTTGCCAGTTTGGAATTCCCAAGGTAATCATTACAGACAATGTTGCTAATCTCAACAGTCATTAATGAAAGAGGTATGCCAACAGTTCAAGATTATGCATTGAAACTCCGCTCTGTACCGTCCTAAGCTGGTGCAAGGTTCTAGGCAATGGCATGAACAATTGCCTTTTGCCTTACTGGGTTATCGCACTACTGTTCGCACTTCAGTTGGTGTAGCTCCTTATTTGATGGTATACGGAACTGAGGTAGTTATATTTGTGGAAGTTTAGATTCCATCCCTTCGAATCGTTGCAGAAGCTGAAATTGATGATGATGAGTGGGTCAAAACCCGGTTAGAGCAGTTGAGTATGATTGATGAGAAAAGATTAGCAGCAATATGCCATGCTCAATTGTATCAGAAGAGAATGGCAAGAGCGTACAACAAGAAGGTATGTCCCCAGAAATTTGTAGTGGGCTAGCTAGTATTGAAGCGCATCCTTCCCCATCCGGCCGAAGCTAAAGGCAAGTTCACCACAAACTGGCAGGGGCCGTTTATTGTGACGAAGGTGTTGCCCAATGGTGCTTTTTATTTAACAGACATAGAAGGCATATGTGTATATATGACTATCAATTCAGATGCAATTAAAATATACTATGTATGATTTCTTTTCTTATCTTAAAGTGCATTTTTTGTATTTGGCATGTTCAAAGTTAGAATGACGAAGACATTTTATTCTGCTACCCAAACACTATTATCCTTTGCTACCCCTTTTGAGCCTTATTTACTTTCTTTCATACCCCTCTTTTGGAATCAGAAGTAGCATTGGAAAATAGAAAAGGAAAAAAAATAAGAAGAAAATAAAATAAAAAAAAGGAAAAAGGAAAAGAAAGAAAAAGAAAAAAAGAGAAAAAGAAAAGAAAAGAAAGAAAAAGAAAAAAAGAGAAAAAGAAAAGAAAAGAAAGAAACAAAAACAAAACAACTTTTAGTTGGAACTACGTTTGACCTGATTCATTTTAAAGATACGTAGGCAGCCTTACTCTGAGGTTCGATTCCATGAAAATAAATCCAAAATTCCCCAAACTCAAAGAAACTAGGACAAAAGTTTTAGTTTCGCAAAAGGTCTGGTTCCAAAAGTTGTAATTTTGAACCCTTTCGTCTTAAGTCGTTTTGAGCCTTCATGCCACCATTTCTTTCTAACCCTGTCCAAAAGCCTACAGTACGGTCCAAAGAAAAACCTTTTGATCAATATTTGAGGATTCCAAGTCAAGCGAGATAGAGGAATGATTTACATCATGGGTAACACTTTGTTCATGGGCACAAGGAAAAATGAATAAAATGAGAGTCTTATTGGTGAAAACCCTCATGGGCACCGTAAGACGATGGTGAGCTGAGGAAAAATTTAAAATGAGAGAGTCTTATTGGTGAAAACCCTCGCGGGTACCGTTATACAGTGAGTTGAGAGATGAACAAATGAGAGAGGCTTGTTGGTTACCCTTCGAGGCATTCCAAGTTGAATGAGGTTCGTGACTTTACAGAGAAATGGGATCATTGAAAGCCCAGTTTTGAAGTATGAGGACATGACATGAACTGAAAGTGTGATTGGTTGGATGAATTTATGTTAATCGGTCCGAAATGCATGTCATGATCATTGGAGCCAATTACTTCACTCAGATAAGTCTTTTTTCCTCTCTCATCCGAATAAGACATCTTCATTCAGACTTTTCTTTTGTTCCTTTTGCCAAAAATCACTTCATTTTGTTCTTTTGGTTCTATTTCTTTGTGTTTCTTCCAAGTCAGTTTTGTTAAAGCAAGCAAGAAAGGACTTCAAAGCCTAATACCGGCTTCTTGATTGTACAAGGAAGTTTGGCCGAGCACATCATAAATAAGATGGTTCAGAAGGAGCAATATGGTGATAACGGAAGTTCAGGTGGTCAAGTGAATCTTGAATTTTGAAAAAATACAAAGGCTCAATAATTGTCAGCGTGAAAACGCAATGCAACAAGTGAGTGTAAGGGATTCGGGTCATCCAAAGGTTTTTGTGGTCAAGGTTCGATCAGAAGGTCAAAAAATTCCTTGTTCGCCCAAAGTAGCTAATCATAATGAAGCATGGCAATAGCAGAAGCGGACACCTTCAGCAACGATGCCACAAACTAACCACCATATTTTCAACCTCACAAAATTTTCTTTGATTAAAACAGGGGCAGGAAATTTTGGTCATTCGTGAGGATCCTCCATGAGGAAATCATGGTTCAAGGGCAATAAATTTTGTTAATTCTGCAGGGATCCTCTACGAGGAAAGCATAGTTCAAAAAATTTCTTTTTTTTTGTCTATTTTGTTGTGACTGCAGGTGCTCACCTGGAGAACGAGGGAATTCATTTAAAGTTCAAGTGAGTAGAAGGAGCCCACCTGGAGAACGAGGGTATTCATTTCAGAGTTATTTCAATTCAGTAGTAGGCACCCACTGGAGAATGAGGGAACCATTTCAGATTCATTTCAAGTTTTAATTCAGTAGCAGGCGCCCACCTGGAGAACGAGGGAATTCATTTCAAGTTTCATAGCAGTAGTAGACGCCCACTTGGAGAACGAGGATATTCATTTCAGAATTCATTTCAAGTTTCAAGGCAGTAACAGGCGCCCACCTAGAGAACAAGGGAACTCATACAAGAATTCATTTCAAGTTCAAGTCAGTAGCATGCGCCCACCTGGAGAACAAGGGAATTCATTTCAGAGTTATTTCAAATTTCAAGTCAATAGAAGGCGCCCACCTGGAGAACGAGGGAATTTATTTCAGAGTTATCCCAAGTGTCAAGTCAGTAGCATGTGCCCACTTGGAGAACGAGGGAAGTCATTTCAGAATTTATTTCAATTTTCAAGGCAGTAGCAGACGCCCACCTGGAGAACGAGGGTATTTATTTCAGAGTTATTTCAAGTTTCAAGGGAGTAGCAGGCGCCCACCTGGAGAACGAGGGAATTCATTTAAGAGTTATTTCAATTTTCAAGTCAGTAGCAGGCGCCCACCTGGAGAACGAGGGAATTCATTTTAGAGTTATTTCAATTTTCAATTCAGTAACAGGCACCCACCTGGAGAACGAGGGAATTCATTTCAGAGTTATTTCAAATTTCAAGTCAGTAGCAGGCGCCCACCTGGAGAACGAAGGAATTTGTTTCAGATTTCATTTCAAGTTTCAAGGAAGTAGCAGTTGCCCACCTGGAGAACAAGGGAATTCATTTCAGAGTTATTTCAAGTTTCAAGGCAGTAGCATGCGCCCACCTGGAGAACGAGGGAATTCATTTCAGGGTTATTTCAATTTTCAAGTCAGTACCAGGCGCCCACCTGGAGAACGGGGGAATTCATCTCAGAGTTATTTCAAGTTTCAAGTCAGTAGCAGGCGCCCACCTGGAGAATGAGGGTATTCATTTCAGAGTTACATTCAAGTTCAAGTCAACAACAGGAACCCGCCTGAAGAATAGCGTCAATTCAAGTAAAAAGTAGCAAAAGCTCACCTCAAGAATGCGAGTCGACAGTTCGTGATGCACAATAGGTTTGTAGAAGATTCAAGATCAAGTTTCAAAAAACTTATAGATAGGAATCTTATAACTCATAGCTAATAGGCTTGTTTAGTTTCTTTTCATTTTGAATTTTGGTGCAATAAGGGGTTCAACAAGCAGTAGCAGCAGCAACAGTAGTGAAACCACATCTTTTCGGTAGTCCCAACTATCAAAGTTTTCAGAACTACACTAACTTGATTCCTTTATATCCAAGGATATGTAGGCAACCTCCGAATCAAGGTTCGGTCAAACTTTTTCAAAACGCTTCCCAAGGAGTATCCAACGGGCAAAAATTGCTCGTAATTGCTCACTTTATCTTTTTCCGAAAATTCTTCATGTTATCGAGCAAAGAGGGGCAACTGTGAGCACGTAGTTTCTTCCCTGTGAAAAATACTCCTATAAAATCCACAAAAAAAGATTTTTCTAGTCGTTTTAATTTTTCATAAAAATTTCTAGGAGTTATTGTTTGAATTTAGTTACATATTTAATATCTTAAAATTATAAGAAAACACCAAAAAATGTCCAAAATCTTCATTGCATAGCATTTTAGGTTTATTTTACATTTTTAGGATTTAATTACGTTTATAGTTTCATTATTAAATAAAAATCACAAAAAATACGATAGTCATGTCAACATTTAAGCTTTTGGTTTTAAATTAATTAGTGTTAAGTTATAATAAGTAAGGTTAATTTTACAAAATAGGTTAATTTAGAGTATAATTTAGGATTTTATTTAGTTTGTTTATGATTTTTAAAGAAAAAAAGAAAAGAAAGAAAAACAAAGAAAAAGAAAGAAGGTTGTTCAGCCTTATTTGAAATTGGGCCAGGCCTCAGTGGGTCAATCTTCCTCTACCCGCCCAGCCCAGACCTTCTAAAAAATCCCGTCCAGCCTCTCTCTTTATCCAAATGACACCTTTTAAACTCCAAACGAAAGCGTTTTGTCCACCCTTAATCCCCACTATTGATTACCTCAGATCTAACAGATCTAAACTCAACACCCATCTCCTATAAAAGTGTCTGAAATCCCCCCAAACCCTAGAGACCGACTCTGTTTCCCCCTAATCTCTCAACTCTCACTTCCTTTCAAAGCTGCCGTCGGATCGCCCTACGACGGCCTGCCTCTAATCCCACCCAAATTTGTACCACACAATCCTCACACCTTCCTAAATCCTAATCCCTCATCAATTTCCCCATAAAACTACTCTAACTCCGTGGATTTCAAATCTAAAAATAACCAGAAACCCTAATTTCCTCTGCTTGATTTTTCAAGATTCCCAAGATCGATTCGACCTGAAATTTGTGTTAATCGTTTGTTCTCAACAAGAACATTCGATTAAAATTAGTTTCGGCTCATCTCGAAGAATGTCGGAATCCGTTCAAGCCGGCCATTTTTATTTTCCTACACTAGGTGCTCAATAGGTATGTTTCTTTTCTCCCTTTTCTTCTTTCCTTCTTCTATTTTCTTTCTTCCTTCTATGTTCAGAATGAACTCAACCAAATTATTTAATTGAGGTCATTTGCTAATTATGGTTTGATCAGTGTTATTTTAATAGCCGGTGTTAGTTTAACTTTAATTACCCTTAGTTAAATTTGCTAAACTGCTATTTAAAGTGATAGTAATCTGTGGATTATTAGGACCTTCTTCTGCATGTCTAGCTTAATTAATTAATTAATTAATTACATAATTAGTAGTTCAATTGTATATTAATTAGTCTTAATTATTGAGTTAATTAGATTAATTTTGCTTCTTTGTTTCTTGGGACTGATCTGTATGAACTTCTATTATGGCTCATTTGTCATAATAAAAAGTTAAAGGGGTCAAAGAAATTTGGAAAAATCAGGGAATCTTAGGTGTTTGGTCGAAGTTTCTATAAGGGACTATAATGCAAAAAACAAGAGAATTTAGATCAGATTTGGGGGTTAAAAAGAGGAAATACAGAAGTTAAAAGGGCTGAAAAATATGGAGAAATATCTGAATGGACAGTTGTCCAATTCAGTTTAAAAAAGATGCTCTTTTCCTGAAATTTAGGGACTTCATTCTGAGAATTATTCCCTTATACTTTGTGCACATGACATATTGGGTGTAATTATGTAGTTTTCCATGTTTGACCGGCCAAGTAATTACTTGGTCGATATGGAATTGGGTGTAATTACACTCTCCAATTCTCAAGGGGAGGTGAGAATTGGTGGTAATACATTGTGTAATTACAAGGTTACATTTTAATTTCTTTCCTTTTTATTTTTATTTGGAAAATTACTTAAGTTGCCACCTGATCTATGGCCCAAATCTCCCTTACACACTTTCTGTGAACAATAATAATGTTACACACATAACCTTTCTAAAGTGTATCTAATACACACCTCTTTTGACCAAGTCCCTTAAAAAGTTCATCCGTGTATTTCACGTGTTTGGCTTTAGTTTATAAACTTGACCAATTTATTTTTAACCCCTTATATTATATTAATCAACTCGACCCAACCGAACCATCTCTAAAAAAGGTTAAAACTAATTTGCACCAAAATTAACTCTTATTTCTCGATACATATCGAAGGAGGTCTGGTGAAGTTGATTTCGGGGACTATCTCAAGCGAGGCTTTCATCTTCTATGGGAGGTAGATTTATGCGATTTTTGGTTAGTAATTTTCTTCTCCTTACATTACCCGTTTTTTTAGTAGTGGGTGGGTTGAGCCTAGAGTTCTTTTGAAATTTTTTCTATTTGCTTGAGGGTTTTCAAACTTTTTAAAAGAGGAATATTTTGTCGTTATCTGTATTACTGGGAAGTTGTCGTGTTGTTGCCTTTACAGATAGTTTTTTATAAAAAGATTTACTTTGTGTTTGCAAACCGTGTGTAAAGTTAGGGTTTAAGTGATTATTGTAATACCATTGCTTTGAGCAATGTGATATGCTCTTGTCTTTGTCTCCACTTTTGTATTTCTGTATTTCTTTATTTTCAGTTGTTGCATGTGGCTGTCGATTTATTTGTCCCATTGTTTGTTTGTTTGTAGAAAAATATCTTTTAAATTGATTACACTCAAGTGGTACCATGACGAGGTCTTAGTTCCTGGTAACTTTGCTCGTTATGTGGGGGGTAGTCAAACATTGACTTTAGATGTAGATGTGGATTTACTGGCTGGACATAAGCAGTACAATACAATTAGTATAGGCTAAAGGGATCAATTCCACAAGAAAAATACTAAATTATAGCCAAAAATCTGAAATTGGCTCAAACTCGGCCCCCGACCCACATCTTGAAATTCGATAAAAGTCTCAAAACTCGAAAGCTCATTTACTCACGAGTCTAACCATATCAAAATTACTCAAATCCGAAGACAAAATCCAATTCAAAACCTCAAAAATCTAACTCAAAGATTCTTCCTCTTTTCCCCCAATTTTCCGCCCCAAATCACAAATTAGATGATGGAATTAAAGGCATAATCATGGAATTTAGCTAAACAAGGTAAGAATTACTTACCCCAATCAACTCCTTGAAAATTCCTTCAAGAACGGCCAAATCTGTGATCTGTAGCTCAAAATATGAAAAATGGGTTCAAACCCTCGTTTTTGAAATTTAACATTGCTGCCCAGATATCTCTTCATCGCGAACGCGGCCTTTCCCCCGTGTTCGCGTAACACAAATGATTCTGCCGCCAAAAGCCTTCTTCGCGAATGCGTCCAACCAACTGCGAACGCCATGCATCGTTGATCCCTCTCTTTGCGAACACGTTTACCCTTCCGCGATCGCATAGACCAAAAGGCTGGGTCCCCAGCTGCCTCGCTTCTCTTTGCGAACGCGTTACCCTTCTTGCGTTTGCGATGCCTCCACTGACCACACCTTTGCGAACGCGGGATCCTCTATGTGAATGTGAAGAACAAACTTCCATCCGCCTCGAAGAACATTTCGTGAACGCGAGACCTCCCTCGCGAACACATAAGAGGAAAACGGATGAGCCAAATCCAGCAACTTCAACTATTTCACCAACTCAAACCAAGTCCCTTAACCACCTGAAATAAACCCGAGGCCCCTGGGACCTCAACAAAACATACCAAGAAGCCCTAAATCACGATACAAACTTAGTCGAATCCTCAAATCACCCCAAACAACATCAAAAACATGAATTACACACGAATTCAAGCCTAATGAACTTTGAAATTTCCAAATTCTACAAACGACGCCGAAACCTATCGAATAACGTCCGATTGACCTCAAATTTTGCACACAATTCATAAATGACACCACAAACCCACTCCAACTTCCGGAAATCCAATCCGACCCCGATATAAAAAATTCCACTCCCGGTCAAACTTTCCAAAATTCTAACTTTTGCCATTTCAACCCTAATTCTACTACGGACGTCCAAATTTCATTCCGAGCGCGCTCCTAAGTCCAAAATCACCTTACGGAGCTAATGAAACCATCAAAATTCAAATTCGAGGTCGTTTACACATAAGTCGACATCCAGACGACTTTTCCAACTTAAGCTTTCAATTAATAGACCAAGTGTCTCAATTCACTCTGAAATCACTCCGGACCCGAACCAACTAACCCGGTAAGTCATATAACAGGTGTATACCACAAAAGGAGCAGAAAATGGGGGAATGGGGCTACAAATCTAGAAATGACCGGCCGGGTCGTTACATCCTCCCCCTATTAAACAAATGTTCGTCCTCGCACGAGTATAGAGACATACCTGAAGTGATGAAAAGATGAGGTTAACAGATGCGCATATCATGCTCGGTCTCCCAAGTTGCCTCCTCGACCGGCTGACCCCTCCACTGAACCTTCACGTAAGGAATGTTCTTTGACCTCAACTTTCAAACCTGCCTGTCCAAGATAGACACCGACTCCTCAACATAAGATAAATCCTTGTCCAACCGGACTGAGCTGAAATCCAACACATGAGACGGATCATTGTGATACTTACAGAGCATAGAAACATGGAGTAATGGATGAACTCCTGCCAGATTGGGAGTCAAGGAAAGCTCATAATCAACCTCCCCAACACATTGCAACACCTCAAATGGGCCGATAAACCTTGGGCTCAACTTGCCCTTCTTTCCGAACCTGATAACACCCTTCATGAGTGACACCCAGAGCAGGACCCGCTCTCCAACCATGAATGCAACATCGCGAACCTTCCTATCTTCTTAACTCTTATGTCTAAACTGGGCTGTGCGAAGTCGATCCTGAATCACCTTAACCTTCTCTAGAGCATCTTGAACCAAGTTTGTACCTAATAACCTAGCCTCGCCCGGCTCGAACCAACCCACTTGAGACTGACACCGCCTACCATACAGAGCCTCATACGGTGCTATCTGGATGCTCGACTGATAACTGTTGTTGTAGGCAAACTCGGCAAGTGGCAAGAACTGATCCCATGAACCCCCAAACTCCATCAGACACACAGAGCATATCCTCTAGTATCTGAATTGTGCGCTGGGACTGTCCGTCCATCTGAGAGTGAAATGCTGTGCTCAACTCCACTCAAGTACCCAACTCATGCTGTACGACACTCCAGAACTATGATGTAAAATGCATAACCCTGGTTAGAGATGATAGATACCGGTACACCATGAAGCCTAACGATCTCGCAGATATACACTCGAGCCAGCTGCTCGGAAGAATAGGTAGTCATCACAGGAATGAAATGTGCTGACTTGGTCAGCCTATCCATAATCACCCAAACTACATCAAACTTCTACTGAGTTCGTGGAAGGCCAACAACAAAATCCACGGTGATCCACTCCCATTTCCACTCCAGAATCTCTAACTTCTGAAGCAACCCACTTGGCCACTGATGCTCATACTTTACATGCTGGAAATTTAGACACAAAGCTATATACTCCACTATGTCCTTCTTAATTCTCCTCCACCAGTAATGTTGCCTCAAGTCCTGATACGACACCCAGATGAATAGAATACCGCAAACTATGAGCCTCCTGAAGAATTAGCTCACGCTAACCATCTACATTGGGTACACATAGCCTGCCCTGCATCCTCAATGCACCATCATCCCCAATAGCGACCTCCTTAGCATCACCATGCTGGACCATGTCCTTAAGGGAAAATAAATAGGGGTCATCATACTGACGCTACCTGATACGATCATAAAGATAAGACAGAGAAACCACGTAAGCCAATACTCGACTCGGCTAAGAAATATCCAATCTAACAAACTGGTTGGCTAAGGCCTGAACATCTAACTCCAATGACCTCTCTACTGTTGGTAGATATTCTAAGCTCCCCAAACTCTCCGCCCGACGACTCAAAGCATCGGCCACCATATTGGCCTTCCCGGGAGGGTACAAGATAGTGATACCATAGTCCTTAAGCAGCTCCAATCACCTCCACTGATGCAAGTTAAGATCCTTCTGTTTGAACATATGCTGCAAACTCTGGTGATCGGTGTAAATCTCACAATGGACACCGTACAAATGTGCCGCCAAATCTTCAAGGCATGAACAATAGCTGCTAACTTAAGGTCGTGGACAAGATAGTTCTTTTCATGGGGCTTCAACTGGCGCAAAGCATAAGCAATCACTCTACCCTCCTGCATCAGAACACACCTAATATCTATCTGAGTAGCATCACAATACACTGTGTAAGAACCAAAAGTTGATGGTAGAACTAGAACTGGAGCCATAGTTAAAGCAGTCTTGAGCTTCTGAAAGCACTACTCGCACTTATCCGACTACCTGAAAGGAACACCCTTTTGGGTCAATTTGATCAAAAGCGATGCAATAGATGAGATACCCTCCACGTAACTTCGGTAATAACCAGCCAAACCAAGAAAGCTCCGAATCTCTATAGATGAGGACGGCCTAGGACAACTCTGAACCGCCTCTATCTTCTTAGGATCCACCTGAATACCCTCACTGGAAACTACATGCCCCAAGAATGCCACTGAACTGAGCCAAAACTCACACTTGAGAACTTGGCATAAATCTTATCCTCCCTTAACTGCTGCGACACAACCCTCAAATGCTGGGCATGCTCCTCTTGGCTACGAGAGTACACCAGGATATCATCAATGAATACAATAATGAACGAGTCAAGATAATCCTGAAATAAACTATTCATCACATGCATGAACGCTGCTGGGGCGTTAGTCAGCCCAAAAGACATCAGAAGGAACTCATAATGGCCATATCGGGTCGTGAATGTTGTCTTAAGAATATCCGAGTCCCCAATCTTCAACTGGTGATACCCTGACCTCAAATCAATCTTGGAGAAAACCTTCGCTCCCTGAAGCTGGTCAAATAGATCATCAATACGTGGCAAAGGATACATGTTCTTGATTGTGGCCTTGTTCAACTGCTTGTAATCAATGCACATTCTCATAGTACTGTCCTTCTTCTTCACAAATAGAACTGGTGCACCCCAAGGTGACACGCTAGGCTGAATAAATCCATTATCAAGGAGTTCCTGAAGTTGCTCCTTCAACTCAACTGGTTCCATACGATATGGTGGAACAGAAATAGGCTGAGTGCTCGGCACCAAATCAATACCAAAGTTAATATACTTGTCAGGAGGCATGCACAAGAGGTCTGCAGGAAACACATATGGGAAATCTCGCACCACCAGAACAGATTAAATAGTAGGGGTCTCTGCACTAACATCCCTCACAAAGGTCAAATAAGATAGACAACCCTTCTCAACCATTCACTGATCCTTCAAGTATGAAATCACTCTACTAGGAACATAGTCTATGGAGCCACTCCACTCAACCCTCGGCAACCCCGGCATCGCCAACATCACGGTCTTAGGGCGACAATCTAGAACAACATGACATGGAGACAACCAATCCATACCCAAAAGCACGTCAAAATAGACCATACTAAGAAACAAGAGATCCACTATAGTCTCCAGACCCCCAATAGTCACTACACACGACATGTATATACGGTCCACAACAATAGTATCGCTTATCGGCGTAGATACATGACCAGATGAAGCTAGAGACTCACTGAGCATATCTAGATAATGAGCAAAATACGAGGACACATATGAATAAGTGGAACCAGGGTCAAATAATACAGAGACATCCCTGTGGCAAACTAAGACAATACTTGTGATCACAGCATCCGAAGCAATGATATCTGGTCTGGCAGGGAGAGAATAGAAATGGGCCTGGCCGCCCCCTTATCGGCCTCCCCCTCTCGGGCGACCCCTAGCTGACTAAGCTCCACCCCGAGCTGGCTGTGCGGGTGGTTAAGTAACGAGTGCTAAAGTCGTGGCTTGACTACTCTACTGAGATGAACCTCCCAAAAGGCGAGGACAATACCTCTTGATATGACCCATATCTCCACACTCAAAACAACCCCTCCCGGCAAGTGGCAATGGGGACTGAAGGGAGCCCCGATATCGGAATAACTGCTAGAAGGACCCGACATAGATGAACCCTGAGCTGACGGTGCATGAGACAAACCCTGAGCTGGAAGGACATAAGAGATGAGTGACCGTGATGAGAACTGTGAGAACCATGGACAGATGATGTACCACGATGAATTAGGCGAGCTGTCTGAGCATGACTGTAAGGACGACCCCTGCCGTGGTGGAACTGAACTCTAGACGGAACACCACTAAAAGCACCTGATCCACGAGACCTCTTAGACTCCTTCTCAACCCGCTCCTGACTGCGGACCATCTCAATATATCGACCAATGTCGATAACCTCCTCGAATGTAGCACCAAATACCCTCTCTCTGGTCATAAGCACCTGTAACTGAAATGTGAGGCCATCAATGAACCTCCTGATCCTCTGCCTATCTGTGGGAACTTACCAGAATGCATGACGGGCCAACTCAGAGAACATCATCTCATTCTGCATCACAGACATATCATCCTGATGTAACTGCTCAAACTATCTGCATAGCTCCTCTCTGCGAGACTGCAACACGAACTTCTCCAAGAAGAGAAAAGTGAACTCTTGCCAAGATTGTGGCGCTGCACCGACCAACCTACACCTCTCATAAGCCTACCACCGGGTGAAGGCAAACCTAGAAAACTGAAAAGTAGTGAGTGAGACACCACTAGTGTCCAGAATACCTGCTGCACGGAGCATCATCTGACACTTATCTAAGAAGCCCTGTGTATCCTCCGCCTCTGTACCACTGAAAGATGGAGGTTGGAGTCTCCCAAACCTCTCCAATCTACGCTGATCATCATCAGGCATAACAGGAACCACAAAGTCCTGAGCAGCTGCAACCGGCTGAGCTGGTAGTGCCCCTGGTGTCTGGAGTCCCTGTACCACCTGCTCTGGTGTGCGGGCCCGGGAGTCTGAGCACCTCCCCGGCCTGAGAAGTGGCTATTGCGTCCAAAATAGAGACTTCCTGAGCAAGACTGGTGCATACGGTCATAATCTGAGCTAAGGCCTCCTGAAGGCCTGTAATCACAATGGGTACAACTGGTGCCTGAGCTGGTCCCGATGGCGCATCCACAACTGGGATCTGATCCTGAACGGGCAACTGGTGGATCTGCAGGTGTTACCCTAGCTGCTGTGTGAGCTACACCTTTGTCCCTACTGCAACCTTGACCTCTCCCGACCCTGACTGGTGGTACTGGTGGCGGTCCATCCTGCCCGTAGTTAGTGTCATCACCTTCTGTGATAGAATAGAATAACAGAAGTTTAGTTACTAGAATCAACAAATTCGCACGATAAGAATTCAAGAGTGTGAAGTTTCCTAAGGGTTCGACAACCTCTCGAAGATAAGTACAGATGTCTGTGTAACGATGTGCAAGACTCTACTAAACCTGCTCATGACTCATGAGACCTATGTAACCTCGGCTCTAATACCAACTTGTCACGACCTAAAAAATTAACCGCCATGATGGCGCCTATCGTGGAACTAGGAAAGCCACTACTCAGTATAACAACACGGTAAAAACTTTAAAAATAGAGACGAAAGCAATTAACATTGACGAAAGCCTTTATGGAACAAAAATAATCCTAAATATGATTCAATCTATCCCAAAACCAGGGTGTCATAGAGTACATGAGCATCTACACTGGAATACAGTCTACTACAATATCTAGGGAATAAAACTGAAGTACAAATAAAGATAAAAAAGGAGAGTCAAGACTTGCGAATGCCATGCAGCTACCTCAATAGTCTCCAAATCCTGACTCCTCGATCAGCAGTTGCCGTGACTCAAAGCACCTCGATATGCACACGAGGTGCAGAGTGTAACGTGAGTACAACCAACTCAGTAAGTAACAAGTCCAACCTTTGGACAGAAAGGTAGTGACGAACTCAACCGGTACAGTTAAAATAGAAATAACAGTGCAGAAACGTAGGCATGCTTTCAAGTTAAATAGATAGTTCAAAATAGTAAAATAGATCAAATCTGAAAAATGTGAAGGATATAACTCTTCTACTTCTACATGCCAATGCACATACTGTATGTGATGCACCATGCTGACAGTCTCATGTGCTCATTCTCTCAAATACTCAACCACTCGGTACTATATATGGCCCATACGGCCCAGGGAAGATCCATCCTAGAATATATATATCACTGACCATCAGTCACCCAGTACCGAGGAAGGCCAATCCGACCCGTGGAGAAGATCCATATCCAGGTATCAAATGCTTTAGACAATATCCATGTCCAGGGAACATCAAACCCTCAATAATATCAACTGCGCTCACTGGGGGGGGGGGTGTACAGACTCCGGAAGGGCTCCTTCAACCCAAACGCTATCATAAATAAATATAACCACTACGACGTATAGCCCGATCCCATAACTGTCACTCATAATCAGGATCTTGGCCTCACTCAGTCATTAAGCTCTCCAGTCTTACTCACGGGCTAACAATGTCATGAGACTAGCCCAGACATGTATCAACAAATAACAACAGAGACTGAGGTATGATATGAAATGCATGAACATGACTGAGTACGAAATATCAGTGAAATCAGTAAGATGACAGCAAGAAACGACCACTATGGGTCCCAATAGTACCAACATAAAGCCTAAACATGATATCTAGCATGATCGATAACTCAATTACTTTATCACATGATGAAAACACGAATATCAACCAAATAAGACCACTACATAGTGGAATCAACCAGGTCACAGTTCTCACGGTGCACACCTGCACACCCGTCACTTGGTATGTGCGTTACCTCAATACCAATTATATAACACAAAACTCGGGGTTTCGAACCCTCAAAATCAAGTTTGAAAGTGTTACTTACCTCAATCCGGGAAAAACTATACTCCAGAAGGCCTTTGCCTCTCAAATCGGTCTCCAAACGTCCCAAATCTAGCCATAAGAAGTACAATACAGTTAATATAGGCTAAAGGAATCAATTCTACAAGAAAAATACTAAATTATTGCCTAAAATCTGAAAACGGCTCAAACCCAACCCCTGAGCCCACGTCTCTATATACGACAAAAGTTGAAAACTCAAAAGGCCATTCACTTACGAGTCTAACCATATCAAATTTACTCAAATCCGATAACAAATCCCATTCAAAACCTCAAAAATATAACTTAAAGACTCTTCCTCTTTTTCCCCAATTTCCCACCCCAAATCACAAATTAGATGATCGAATTAAAGGAATAATCATGGAATTTAGCTAAAAAAAGTAAGAATCACTTACCCCAATCAACTCTTGAAAATCCCTTCAAGAATCACCCAAATCCGTGGTCTTTAGCTCAAGATATGAAAAATGGGTTCAAACCCTCATTTTTGAAATTTAACACTGCTGCCTAGATATCTCTTCATCGCGAACACGACCTTTCCCTCGCATTCGCGTAGCACAAATGATTCTGCCGCCAAAAGCCTTCTTCACGAATGCATCCAACCAATCGCGAACGTGATGCATCGCTGACCCATCTCTTCGCGAACGCGACTTCCCTTCCGTGATCGCATATTCCAAAAGGCTGGGGTCCCCAGCTGCCTCACTCCTCTTCGCAAACGTGTTACCCTTCTCGCATTAGCGATGCGTCCACTAACCACACCTTCTCCAATGTGGGATTCTCCCCGCAAATGCGAAAAACAAACTTCAATCAGCCTCCAAGAACACTTCGCGAATGCGAGACCTTCCCCGCGAATGCATAAGAGGAAACCAGTTGAGCCAAAACCAGCAACTTTAGCTATTTCACCAACTCAAGCCAAGTCCGTTAACCACCCGAAATCAACTCGAGGCCCATGGGACCTCAACCAAACATACCAACAAGCCATAAATCACGATACGAACTTAGTTCAATCCTCAAATCACCTCACACAACATCAAAAATACGAATTACACACGGATTCAAGACTTTGAAATTTCCAAATTCTACAAATGATGCCGAAACCTATCAAATCACGTCCGATTGACCTCAAATTTTGCATACAAGTCAGAAATGACACCATGAACCTACTCCAACTTCTGAAAATCCAATCCGAACCCGATATCAAAAAGTCCACTCCCGGTCAAACTTTCCAAAATTCCAAATTTTGCCATTTCAAGCCTAATTCTACTTCGAACCTCCAAATAACATTCTAGACGCGCTCCTAAGTCCAAAATTACCTAACAGAGCTAACTGAACCATCAAAATTCAAATCCGAGGTCATTTACACATAAGTCGACATCCGGTTGACTTTTCCAACTTAAGCTTTCAATTAAGAGAGTAAGTGTCTCAATTCACTCTGAAATCACTCCGGACCCGAACCAACTAACCCGGTAATTCATATAACAGCTGTAGAACACAAAAGGAGCAGATAATAGGGGAAATGGGCTACAAATCTCAAAACAACCGGCCGAGTCGTTACACAACAAGTACCATAACATAATATGGACCAACTCGGGGCCTCAAATCACACCTAACAACATCGAAACAACAAATCACACCTCAATTCGAAATTGATAAACTTTGAACGTTTCAACTTTCATAATCCATGCCGAAACATAGTTAACCAACCCGGAATGAACTCAAATTTCACACACAAGTCCCAAATGTCATAACAAAGCTACTCTAATTCTCGGAACCACAAATCCGAATCTGATATCCTCAAAGTCAAATTCCGATCAAACTTATGAACTTTCCAAACCTTCAAATTTCCAACTTTAGCCAATTTGTGCCCAAATATTCTAGAAACATCCAAATGCAAATCCGAGCATACATCTGTTTAACCAAAGAATTGGATTCTTAGTCAAAGCTATTTTAAGAAGTTCGGGCTTCTGATAACCAAAGAGATTAGCTAATAATAGAATTTAGACTTGTAAATAAGAAAGCAATAAGATAGTATAAAAGTAAGTATATTTCAGTAGTGGTTCGAACCTGTCTCTACAAGTGAGATCTTACTCCCTTTTAAAGGAAATTTCTTAATATAACGTCTACTCTTCTTAATGATTGAGCATTAATGAATATTTATATCATTAATGTAACATTACAATAGGTAATCATAACTGTTGCGTGAAGATTCTGTAATGTTTAGCTCATTGATTGAAGATCTATGAATCTGTCCTTTATTCTGCCTTGGTTCATTCTGACCGTGTCTTTTAAACTTCTCAATTAGACTGGAGCTTCCGCTTCTAATTATCTCGTGGGTGTTTTACCCCGTACCACTTTGTTCCGTACCTCTTTCTAAGCTTTCATCCAGCTGTCGCTCTTCCATTGCTCCACGTGTATTGCTTTGTCATCCAAGATATTACATGTGTAATGCCTATTTTTTACCAATACACACAGTCCCCCCACTTACCATTTATTTATCACTTGAATATATGGTAAGTGGATACTCATTTATGGCGGGAATTTTTTTCCGCCGTTTTACTCGTACCATTGCATCTGTCTCTAAACGTACGCGTCGCTTGTCACTTCTATTAAATGCACGTGCCACATGGTGATTCTAGATTGGTTATGCAATTACTTTAGGGCTTTTTGCGGCTGCATCAGTCATGAAGTGACAATTTTAATAATGACTTTCACATCAGTATCTTTCCATTTTTTGACGGTTGCCTTTGTGTATAAATAACCATTTTTTCCTTTGCTTCTACGAAAAACTTCTATCTTTCTTTTGCTGCTTGCAAGTCCTTATTTCATGCAAATATGTCTTCTTTAAACCAAGACCCCGAAAACGTAATAATAGTTGATGAACTATCTCCTTCTTTTGCTCCGATCCGGAGTAGGAGGAGCGGTAGATTAAGGAGTTTGGGCTCAACACCTTCTAGAGGGTCTTCTTCTTCTCAACGTAACATTACTCCCCCACCAACTTCTAGGGTTATTGTTACTCCATCTTCTTCTAGGGATAGCACTTCTAAATCTTCTTCTAAGAGTAGAGAGTCCAGGGAACCACTTCGCGAACCAAAGGTAGATGAGATTGTACCCGCTGAATTTTCTTTCGTAAATGACAGTGAAGCCATAAGAAAACAAATTTCTTCCATGATGTCTCATGATCGTGCTGATCTTTACCCTACTCAAATTACTAAGGGTTTGATTTCTCTTATGCACAGAGACTGTTATTGAAAATTTGATTTCTCGGTCTTGGTCCCCAATAAAAATCAAAGGATAACTTCTTACAAAGCAGGCTATTCTTTTGTATATACCTACCCTTTTACTTTGGGTTTCAGGCCTTCCATCGACCCTTTCATTATTGAGTTTTGTCGATTTTTTAACGTGTGTTTAGGACAAATCGGTCCTATCGTCTAGAGGGAAGTAGCATGTCTTAGATATTTGGCTAACTTAGCTTCACTTCCTTTTACCTTTTATCATCTTATTCACCTCTACACTCCCAAGTTATTATGCCAAGGAATCTTTACTCTTGTGGCTAGGAGTAAGAGAGTTTTAGTCAATCCTGATGATGATAAAGATAGAGGTTGGTATGCCAGGTGTTTGTTGCTGCCCCTACAAGTGGATTGGTAGGTGAAGAAAATTTACCCTTCCCTGAGAAGTGGAACTTTGCACGTAAATTTTTGTTTACTCGCTTATTTCCTTATTCTTGATAGATGTTCAGTACCGTGACTGTTTTTGTCTTTTTTCAGCAACCATGGGAACCGTCGAGGAGATTTTCGGTTTCTGTGGTTGGGTAGAAAAATTGTTGTTGATCGCTCCAATGGAAGAACGTTCTTGGAGGCTTGGTTGGAATGTAAAAAACCCATGGTAGTTTTTTTTTTACGTTTCCATTTTCTCTCTTTTTTGAACTTCTCTAATCCCTTTTGTTTGTTAAGGTTTCCCACTCGTGGTGTCACCGTTGCTGCTACAACTGGTTCAAAGCTCTCTTTGGCCAAGGCTCAAGAAATTATCTTAAATTCTTCTTCGTCAAAAAGGAAAGTGGATAGGACTCAAACCTTAGAATATGAGGAGGAGCAGTAGGAAGGCTCGTTGGTTCGTAGGCCACGAGCAATAAGAAGAGTCATATCTGATGACGAATCTGCTCCCCTTACTGGTCCATCTTCCGTGCCTGAGCCCGATCATTCTACCCCTGCATACTCTAAAGAGGAAACTCCTTCTGCAGCCACTAAGTCAGTTGAGCAATTGTTCCATCAAGGTTTTGGCTCAATTTCAGAGAACACACCTCTTTCCATCTTTCCTCCTTCTGCTTCAGTGGAACTTCAGTCTGCCGTGCCTGTTGCTGTTTCTGCTTCCCCGTCTGTGCCACCAGTGGCTCTTTCATCTACCCCTACTACTATGCCTTCTATTATTGAAGTAGGGTCTTCTATAAATGGGAGATGAAGCGAATTGTGATAGAGGTTCCTGCAGAAGGTAGCCTCTTAAAGAAATCAGGCCAGGCGGATGTGTGGTTGAAGATTTTGATTGGACCGGTTGAAAAGTCAAAATTGGAAAGTCATAGCTCCTTAACGTGGATAAATGAGATTGAACACTCATCTTTGAAGGTAACCTTCCTGCTATTTTTTCTTAACACTAGCCTTTGCCGTATCTAATTTTCCTTTTTTTGTGTAGATCAATATAATTGGTACAGAGTTGATGAAAAGGATCGTACATACAAAGCAGTTAATGAATGACCACCATACCGAGGCTGATAACTGGAAGGAACAATTTAAGAGCCTTCAACTTGATATGGAAGCAGTAAAAGAGGAAAAATGCACCTTAGAGCAGCAAGTTAGAGTGATAGCAGCAGAATTAGCCATTCATAAGGCTTTGTCGAATCAAGCAGGCAAGGATAAGAACATCCTGGAATCCTCATTTGGAGAACAACTTTCTCGTGCTTCTGAAGAAATAAGAAGCTTGAATGATTTGCTAAACCAGAAGGAGGCTTATGATGGAGAACTCGTGAATCGCTTACTCAGACCCAAGAAGACCTCCGTGAATCCTCTAACAAGGTTCAATTCTGGAGAGATGCCTTGCTCTTTTACAAGCTTCCTATGATGCTGCTTTGGTTGAAAGGGATGAGTTGAGAGCAGACGTTGAACAATGGGAGAAGGACTATGAAGCTCTCGCGGATAAGGTAACTGTTGATGTGAGTTGGGTTTACCTGAATGCTCGACTAGATACATTAACGAAAGTGGGTCAAGAAAACTTTGACTTACAAGCTGAAATTGCCAAAACTAAGGAGACAATTGAAAGGTCTCAGCAGAGTCAAAGTTTTTCATCACCTGAGGTTGACGTTCTAGTGGGTGATGAGATCGTTCCTGATGAAGTTTCTGCCCAACTCTTGCCATCTCAAGCTACTCCTTCTGTTGATGAAGATAATCCTCCCAGTGTCTAATGAAAGTGTTTATCAAGCCCTCTCTTTTTCTTTTTTGGAACAATTGGTTGTTACCCCCGGTCCCATTTGGGGGTGAAGTTTGGTTTAGTAAGTTCCTAATGACAATTTAGGGGCAACTTTGTATAAACACTTTTGGTTTAAAATAATTTCATACTTAGTTTTTACCATTATATAATATTAATATTTTCATTTCTTAGCATGACTTGTGTTTTTTTTGAGTTTTCGTTTTACTCTTAGTGTTTGCATGCTTAACGTTCGTGTTTTTGATTTACCCCTTTGGTATTTAAGTTTGCATTAAAAAATGCTTCAGTATTTCGTGTCTTTTTGAAATAATCACGATTTATAAAAGAGGGTCCTTTTACGAATGACACTTAATGAAGAAGACGTCTCAACTTCATAATGGTGTAAACATAGAAAAGAGATAGGAATTCACATGTTTTTTCCGAATAATGTTTTGCAGAAGTCTTTATATTATTCGAACTTTCGTAACATTTTACATGTGTTTGAGCATCGTCTATGACTCTTTTGTAACTGTTTTCTCTTACAACAGCTTTTTGAATAAACACGGGGGTATGAATTTCTTCCCGTAGCTAAATTATGCCTTTAACCTAAACATTTGTTTATATTCACGAGTGTGTTCTTTGTAGGTTTCTGAATCAAGCTTTGTGTTTTGATCTTTGGCTCTTTGATTATGCTCATACTTTTGACTTGTTGGAAAAAATGGATCTTCAGGCTTGAACTTTGACTCTTTTGATAGTCTTCTTTGCCTCTTTCAATACTGTATAGTACCCCAAGTGTTTGAGCTTTGAAGAATGAAATCTCTAGCACTTGACTATTCCTTTCTTGTGGTCCTTTTACTGAAAAGAAAAACATGCGGGACTCGAAGGTATATAGTTTAGATGATGACTGATTAACACTTTGAAACGTCCATCAGAAAGTTGTAACCCTAGACTGGGAATTCAATTTTTTTCCTCATGTCTATTCAGGTCTAATATCACATCTGGTTATGGGTTAGCTTTTTTCCTATCATCTAAAATGGTTAGTATAATTTTAACTGTACTAAATAAAATTGTACGTAATGATACCTGACCGTGGGTATTCCTTCTCTTTAGAAGTAATATTTCTTCAAGTGAACAACGTTCCAACTTGTTGGTAAAATTCTGCTATCCATCGTTTCCAGCTCATAAGCTCCCTTTCCAGCAATACCACGCACTTTGTAGGGTCCTTCCCAATTTGGATTTAATTTTCCTACTCCAGCCTCCTTTGTTGATGATTGAAAAACTTTCTTAAGGACAAAGTACCCAATTTTGAAGTATCTGAGGTGAGATTTTCTGTTGTAACATCTCTCTGTGATTTGCTTTTGAGCTGCTATGCGCATTAAAGCAGCTTCCCTCCTTTGCTTGAGTAAATCCAGATTTGTTCTCAACTCGTCATTATTTGTTTCTTCTGTTGCTGTTGTGAATCTCATGCTTGGTTCACCAATTTCCACTAGTATTAGAGCTTCTGAGCCGTAAACAAGCGCGAATGGGGTTTCTCCTGTGGCTGCCTTTACAGTAGTTCTATAAGCCCATAATACTGCCGGTATTTCTTCAGGCCAATTTCCCTTAGATTTTTCCAATCGTTTCTTCAGATTAACAATGATTTTATTTGTTTACTCAGCTTGCCCGTTAGCCAAGGAATGATATGGTGAAGAAGTGATTCGTTTGATTTGCCAGCTTTGGAAGAATTCTATTTGAGAGCCTATGAATTGTGGGCCATTGTCACATACAATTTCCTTTGGTACACCAAAACAGAATATGATGTTTTTCCATATGAAGCTTTTCACTTCTTTTTCTCACACCTGTTTAAAAGCATCTGCCTCCACCCATTTTTAGAAATAATTTGTTAATAAAAGTAAAAATCTTACCTTTCCTCTGGCTGGGGGTAGAGGTCCTACTATATCCATTCCCCATTTCATAAATGGCCAAGGTGATACAACCGGGTGTAGTAATTCTGCGGGCCGATGTATATTGTTAGCATATCACTGACATTTATCGCATTTAGCTACAAAATCTTCAGCATCTTCTTCCATCTTAGGCCAATAGTACCCTACTCTAATTAGGGTTTTGACTAAGGACCTTGTACCTGCGTGGTTCCCACAATGTTCTTCGTGTACTTTTTTCATCACATAGTCAGTTTGGTTTGGTCTAATGCACCTTGCTGGGGACCTCCAAACATTTTGCGATACAGAGTGTCACGAACTAGGCAGTACCGTGCAGCTTTTCGGTGAAGTGCTTGAGCTTCTTTGTTATCTTCTGGCACGGTACCATTCTGCAAAAAAAATACAATTTCGTTTCTCCAATCCTAAGTTAGATTATTAAAAGTTACTTCATTCTTGTCCTGGTCAATTGCTGAATGAAATAAGTGTATCACAATAGCATTGTCTTTATTCGTTACATTGGTAACTGTTGCAAGATTAGATAACGCATCCGCTTCTACGTTTTCCTCTCTAGGTACTTGCATAATCTTCCATGACTGGAATTTCTTCACCAGGACTCGTGCCTTTTACAGATACTGTTGCATTCGAGTCTCTCTAGCAGTATAAGTCCCCTGCATCTGGTTCACCACTAGTTGAGAGTCACTTTTGATAACGATCTGCTCAATTGAGAGTTCTCGTGCTAACTCGAGTCCTGCAATGACAACTTCGTACTCCGCTTCATTGTTAGTAATGGGATAACATTTAATAGCTTGCCTTATCTTTTCACCCGAAGGTGGTATTAACACAATTCCCAACCCGACTCCTTTGATATTAGAAGAGTCGTCGATGAATAGAGTCCATATTCCTGGATTAAGCTAGTGTTAAAATCTGCGACAAAATCAGCTAAAACCTGAGACTTTATTGCAGTCCTAGGTTGATAGACTATGCCATATTCACTTAGTTCTATTGCCCATTTAGCCAGTCTACCTGACAGTTCTTGCTTATGCAAAATATTTCTCAAAGGATATGAAGTTACAACAGTAATTGGGTGACACTGAAAGTACGGTCTTAACTTTCTAGCTGCCATGATTAGAGCCAAGGCTAATTTTTCTAGATGAGGGTATCTAGTTTCAGCATCTAGTAAGGACTTACTTACATAGTAGATAGAAAATTGCTTACCTTTGTCCTCCCTTACCAGGACTGCACTTACGACTATTTCTGCCACAACAAGATAAATGTATAACCTTTCCCTTTCCTTTGGTTTAGACAGTAGTGAGGGATTCGATAGATAAGCCTTCAAGTCTTTAAGAGCTTGTTGACATTCTTCAGTCTATTCAAACTGATTCTGCTTCTTTAGTACTGAGAAGAATTTAAAACTCTTCTCTGAAGATCTGGAGATGAATCTTCCTAAAGCTGCAATCCTACCTGTTAATCTGATTCGTCGCCAAAGGTGTATTTTTCTGGATTTAACTTCATGTTATACCTGCGGAGGATCTCGAAAGTAGTTGAGAGATGTTGGAAATGATCTTCTGCCTTCGTTAACTTTACCAACATGTCATTAATGTACACCTCCATTGTTTTCCCCAGATGTTCCTGGAACATCTTGGTCACTAGCCTTTGATACGTGGCTCCAACATTTTTCAAGCCAAAAGGCATGACTTTGTAACAATAAATCCCTCTGTTTGTAATAAAGGAGGTTTTTTCCTCGTCTTAGGGGTCCATTTTTATCTGACTGTAACCAGAATATACATCTAGAAATCTTAATAATTCATGACCTGTAGTGGTATCAATCATTTGATCTATGTGCGATAATGGAAATGAGTCTTTTGGGCATGCTTTATTCAAATCCGTATAATCTACGCATACTCTCCATTTACCGTTCTTTTTAGGTACTACTACGGTATTAGATAACCAATTAGGATATTTTACCTCACGTATTGCACCAATTTTTAAGAGTTTCTGTACCTCTTCATCAATCACTTGATTCTTGAACGATCCCTGCTTTCTTTCCTTTTGCTTGACAGGTAAAATGATGGGTCTTCATTTAGTTTATGAGTCATCACTTCTGGGGGTATACCTATCATATCAGAATGTGAAAAAACAATCTGCGTTAGCTTTTAAATATTCAATTAACTTACCTCTTCTGGTCGGACTTAACCTTGCTCCTATGTGAATTTTGTGGTCAAGCTTAAGCTCGAACAGTGGAATAATTTTTATCTCCTCAGTCGTTGTCTTGATATTTTCATTCTCTTCTGGTTATTGAATAACATCAGGCCTGGAATCCATGTCCGTATGTCTTGATGTGACATCTGTGGTGATTTGATTCATCGTGTCTTTATCATTTTCTTTCGTGTCTTTTCGAGTTTCTCCCTCGTCTTTTGATTCCTCTGCTATTTATTTTTTATTGGAATGCATAACTGAGTTGATGTTTCTTGAAGTCTGCTGATCACCTTAAATTTGCTGGATTCCCCATTTGGAAGGGAATTTGATTACCTGATGCAGGTGGATGGTACTGCATCCATGTCATGGATCCATGGTCTCCCCATGATTACATTATAAGCCATATCTGTATCTATAACTTGAAATTTTGTTTCCTTGATGACGCCTTCTGCATAGGTATTAAGCTCAATTTCTCCTTTTGTTATGATAGTAGAGTTGTCGAATCCGGACAAGGAACGTGATTTTGGAATTACACAGTCCCCCATTAACATCTCTTCAACAACCCTCAACAAAATGATATTGACCGAGCTACCTGGATCAATCAATACTACTTTTTACGTTAGTGTCATGTATAAGTAGAGATATTACCGGTGCGTCATTATGTGGAAGCAGTAATCCATCAGCATCTGAGTCATCGAATGAGATGCTGTCAGCCTCCAAAGTCTCACGAGTCCGTTTCCCGTGGGTCACTATGAACTTGGTCATCCTTCTTGCTGAAGTATAAGTTACGCCATTTACCTCCTCTCCTCCATTTATCACATTTACAGTTCTCTTTGGAGATGGTGGTTTTGGGGGCTCCTGCCTATTCATCATATATGCCTGTTCACCTTTTTCACTAAATAGTTCTGTTAGATAACCTTGTTTTAATAAGTTTTCTACCTCACCTTGCAATAACCTGCAGTCTGATGTTTTGTGCCCATGATCATTATGAAATTCACACCAGGAATCTGGGTTCCTTCTATTTGGATTTGATCTCATTTCTTTGGGCCATCGAACTTTATCACCCATATTTCTTAATACTGTAATTAATTCGGAAGTACTTACATTGAAATTTTAATCTCCAATTCTTGTATTACCTTTATTTCGCTCATCTCGATCCTTTCCGGAACTTGATGATGATGAGCTCGAATCTTTATTCGACGGTCTGTGATCAGATCGTGGGTTTTTAAATTTGGAATGAGCCTCTCGTCCCGAAGGTCCCATGTATGGATCCTACCTGTTTTTGCCAGTTCTCCTTTTTGATTTGGAGCATCTAGAACTCATCCTGTCTTCTGCTTTTGATTGGGCAATAGTATCTTCCTCAATTTGTAATTTGGTTATGTACCTGTTATAAACATTGTTCCATGTCATAGCTAGGAATTATCTCTAGATCTCTTTGAGTCTCCTCATGGCTTCAGAGCTTTTATCGTTCAAATTACTTGCAAAGTCCATAGCTGCCCAATTGTCAGGTACTCTTGGTAGAAGCATCCTTTCACGTTGAAACCTGTCTACGAATTCACGAAGCAACTCCGTATCTCTTTGTTTTATTTTGAATATGTCTTCCATTCTTTTTTCCACTTTTTATGCACTGGAATGTGCTTTTATAAACAAATCTGCAAGCTCGGCAAAAGAATCAACAGAATTTTCGGGCAACAGGGAATACCATGTTAATGCTCCTTTGGTGAGTGTCTCTCCAAACTTTTTGACCAACACGGATTCAATTTATTGCTTAGTCAGGTCGTTTCCTTTTACTCCTGTGGTGAAAGAAGTAACATGATCACGTGGATCAGTTGTCCCATCGTACTTTTGTACGTCAGGCATTTTGAATTTCTTGAGAATCGGTAAAGGTGCTGCACTTGGCTTCCAGGGTTTTTGAGAGTATTTATCAATATCAATACCCTTGATGACATGTGGTACTCCAGGAATTTTCTCGATGCGATCGTTTTGTTCCTTCACCTATTTCTGCAAGGTTAGTATTGTAACGACCCGACCGGTCATTTTCCGTTATCGGACCCTGTTCCCTTAAATGAAACTTCCCCTAGTGGCTTATTGTGATTTATGACTTACGGGGGCAGGTGGTCCGGGATTCGGAAGTGTTTAGAGCAATATTGGAACACTTGGTTCCTTCAGGTTGGCCTTTAAGTCCAAGTTTGACTTCGGTCAACATTTTTAGTAAACGACCTCGGAATCGAGTTTTGAGGATTTCAGTAGCTTCGTATGATGATTTCGGACTTAGATGTATGTTCGAAATGGGTTTTGGATGACCCGGGAGCGTTTCGGCGCCCAATATTGAAATAAGAGTTCCTTAAGTCCATATTGTGGTTTGGGGCGTGTTTTTGTGTTATCGAGGTCCGGATGAAATTTTGAGATCGGAAATAGTTCCGTTATATCATTTATGACTTACCTGTAAAATTTGGTGTCATTCCGAGTAGTATAGGTCGGTTCGGCGTATTGTTAGTGAAGTCAAGAAAACTTAAAGTTCCTACGTTTGGTTCTAGGGGTTTTGAGGTGTGATTTTAAGTTTTAGCGTTGTTTTGGGTGTTCTGAAGGCTCGAGCGAGTCCTTATTATGATTTGGGACTGGTTGGTATATTTGGACGGGGGCTCGGGTGGGCCCAGGTGCCTCTCGGGCACCAAACGAGGCCAAAAACCAGCTGAAGCAGTTGCTAGTGCACCTGATCTGTTGTGACCGCAGGTGCGGTTGCCCAGTCGCAGGTGCGAGACCGCTCCTGCGATCCTTGCCTCGCAGGTGCGGCTTCAGCTGAGGCTGCCCATTTCTTGCAGGTGCGGATAATATCCGCAGGAGCGGAGCTGCAGGTGCGTGCTCCTCTCCACAGATGCGAGCCCAGGCCCGTTGCCCCTCTTCCGAGTGTGCGAGTCTAATCTCGCAGGCGTGAGATCGCAGGTGCGGTCCTTGAGCCGCAGGTGCGGAACCACAGTAGGCAGAAAGTTCTTTAAAACACGGGATTATTTCATTTCACCCTATTTTCTTCCTCCATTAGAGACCTTGAAAGCTTGGGAAAGAGCTCCACAACCTAGCTACTAAAAAGGTAAGTGAATTCTACCCTAAAGTTAGTTAATGCATGAATTCCTAGATGAATTAACTACCTAATTAGTGGAAAATTAAGGAATTGGGTAGTAACCTAGGGCTTTCGAGAATTTAGAGAATTACCCGTGAATTGGCTGTGAAATCATACAAAAATCATTTAATGATCCTTAGGTTATGGGTCAGTGTATCCTTCAAGAATTTTTGAAATACGAGCATGCGGGCCCGGGGTTGGATTTTGGGATTTCTTCAAGAATGATGAATTTGACTAATAATAGGAGAATTCCATGCTTTGAGTATAATTTGATATATTTACGTAACGTTTGGTTAGCTTCGAGTCCTTTGGGTGACGAGTTCGAAGTTTCGGGTGCATTCTTGACCCGGGGAGTAGGTGCGACGCGAGGTGAGTCCCTTTTCTAACCTCGTAAGAGGGAATTGTCCCCGTAGGTGTTTTAAATGCTATGTGTGATAAATGTGGGGGCTACGTACGTACAAAGTGACGAGAGTCCGTACGTAGCGGCTATTATTATTATGTCCGGGTAGTCAGGTCCACATCATGCCTTGTGTTTTACTTGAAATGAACTATATGCTTAATACATTAAATGTTACATGCGGCTTATTTTCCCTGAGATCATGGAATTTGAGAAAATTTGTAAGCAATTGTTTACTGAAAAGTAATTTAAAAAGGAATATTGTGTGTGCATGTGACCGCTTCGCAATTTACATTCCGCGAGCGGANAAGCAATTGTTTACTGAAAAGTAATTTAAAAAGGAATATTGTGTGTGCATGTGACCGCTTCGCAATTTACATTCCACGAGCGGAATTTCCCCCATTCTTATGGGAACGGGCCGTACGGCACGACGGATTGGAAGATGCACTTATGGTTCGGGCCGTTCGATCCTCGACAGTGCATAAAGAGGATTACTTTATGGCAAAGATGCACTTTTTGTTCGGGCCATTCGATCCTCGGTAGTGCATAGATGTGAGTACTTTATGGAAAGGTGCACTTATGGTTCGGGCCGTTCGACCCTCGGCAGTGCACGGACACAACTATCTTATGACTTAGGCCGGTTGTCCTTATCTTGTATGCGCATGATTTATTTGTTACTAAATTCATGAACACTGATTTGACCGTTATTTAGGGGAAGGTGAAGTAGTAATTCTTTATTTATTTCCAGTACTTCCTTGGATTTCAGTGCCTTATATATATTTGCTGCTTCACTGCCTTTACATGCCTACCGTTTTCATCATATTCTATTAAATTATATTTTTGGACATTAGTGAGTGTCATGTCGACCTCTCGTCACAACTTTTTCGAGGTTAGGCGGGATACTCACTGGGTACATATACATTTATGTACTCATGCTACGCTTCTATACTTAATTGTACAGGTTCTGAGGCTGGTGCATCTGGTTGTTAGACCGGGGCTTGATTCTGATTATAGAAGGACCTGACTTCACAGTGAGCTGCTTTCTCCTGGCTATCTCCGGCAGCACCATGGGGTTTCTTTTGCTTATTTCCCCTCTATTTCTTTCAGACAGTGGGACTGTATATTATATCTTTTGTATATTCTGTTAGTATGCCCGTAGGACTTGTGACACTAGTTCCTGGCACACACGTGATAATTATTATGGATTTCGTGTCTGTATATATATTGGCTCACGCCTCCTCATGACCGCTTTTGATTAAAAACTGGCTAATTATCCTTGTCGATGTATGTTTTAAGTTTTAAAAACTGAGTATATGTTGAAATGTTTAATCTAATAAGAAAGGACCCTTAGTAAATTGAGTGTTGGCTTGCCTGACCCCGCTGTTGGGTGCCTTCACGACCTAAGTTAGGATTTTGGATCGTGACAAGTATTAAAGATTGTAAATCTGAATTATTAGACATACCTGGTCTTCCTCCAAGTGATTCATTTAGAGTGCCTCTACTTCCTGAATTTGCTAGTCCAGATTGTGGAATTTCTATAATCGCGGTGTTGTTTGGAGGAGGCGTGGGCGGCACAGTTGGTAGCCCCCTCATGAAATCTTGAAGAGCTTCACTCACATATTCACCAACCAACTGCTTCACAGGGTCTTGTTCTCCTGTTTGCTCGTTTCCAATTTGNATTGGTATTCGGCATGATTCGATAAGGTTATTCGTGAAAAAATAAAGATTATCATATTCCCGGTAACGGAACCAATTTGTTTAACCAAAGAATTAGATTCTTAATCAAAGCTATTTTATGAAGTACTCGGGCTTCTGATAACCAAAGAGACTAGCTAATAATAGAATTTAGACTTGTAAATAAGAAATCATAAAAGTAAGTATATTTCAGTAGTGGTTCGAACGTGTCTCTACAAGTGAGATCTTACTCCCTTTTATAGGAATTTTTTAATATAACGTCTACTCTTCTTAATGATTGAGCATTAATGAATATTTATGTCATTAATGTAACATTACAATAGGTAATCGTAACTATTGCATGAAGATTCTGTAACGTATAGCTCATTTATTGAAGATCTATGAATCTGTCCTGGTTCATTTTGACCGTGTCTCTTAAACTCCCCAATTAGACTAGAGCTTCCGCTTCTAATTATCTCGTGGTGTTTTACCCCGTACCTCTTTCTAAGCTTTCATCCAGCTGTCGCTCTTCCATTGCTCTACGTATATTGCTTTGTCATCCAAGATATTACACGTGTAATGTCTATTATTTACCAATACAACATCCAAGTCAAAATCACTATCCGAAACTATCTAAACAATCAAAACTCCGTTTTGGGGTTAATTTCACAAAAAGTCAAACTTGGTCAACTCTTCCAATTTAAAGCTTCAACAATGAAATTCATTTCTTCTAAATCAATTTCGAATAACCTGAAACCAAAACCAACGATTCACATAAGTCATAATACATTATACAGAGCTAACCATGCCCGTAAACTACCGAGCAAACTACAAATGCTTTAAATGACCGGTCGGGGCGTTACACTGCCTTGGCGTTCGCAGACCTTGACTCTCCTCCTTTATCTGTTAGTCTTGTTTATACTGTTCTACTTTCCTAGACAGTGTTTCAGTGGTTAGACCATGTTGATATGTAGATGCTCATGTACTCTGTGACACCCCGATTTTGGGAAGACTTTATGTATTGAGTTATGATATTCTATCCTTTTTATGAGATTTTTCCTTTATTTAGACTGGTTTAGTGTATTCAAAATTTAAAGTGTTGGAAATGTCTGAGCAGTCGGCTTGCCTAGTATCATGATAGGAGCCATCACGATAAGTTGGGTTTGGGTCATGACAAGGGCCCTTTTATTTGTTTAAAAATGGCCGTTGGGATTTGTTTTTGGCCATTGATTTAAGTTAGAAAATGTCTACTTCTACTTTCCATGCGCTTCTACCATTTTGTTTTACACACGCTTAGACCTGATCAACGGAGGTGTGTACTAGATACACTTTAGAAAGGTTGCGTGTATAATATTATTATCATCCACAAAAAGTGTGTAAGGTGAATTTGGGGCATAGATTAGGTGGAAACTTATGTAATTTGCCATTTTTATTTTTATTTATTTTATTTGTAAATTTTTATTTCCATTATTTTTATTTTTTATTTTATTTTTACCTTTTAATTTCTTCTTTAGTTTTAAAATATGTTTTTCTTCATACATTATTTATTTTTTATTTCTCTACATTTTATTTCTTGTGATTTCATTAATTGCTCGTATACTTTTTTCTTATTTACTTTATTTTCTTCATTTAGTGTAACTGCGTTATTATTCTAGTTTTTGAAAGGGAATCTTACAGAAATGTCTCAAATAAGTCTGAACTTACCAACCTCTAGCCACTAATCATAGACTTACCAAAACTAGCCAAACAAATATAAAAATTAAAAACTCAAATAAATAAGGTTCTTTCTCTCCAATAATCACATGCAAAGATCTCCTTCCATACTTTAAGTGTGATCAACAACATTAGATGCAAGATAAAAAGGAAATTTCATGGATGAGGTAGCAAACAATGTGAAGAAATACAAGAAATATATATACAAGATTCCAAAAATATAAGCAAAAAGGACCCTTTTCAATGGGTATGGCTGAAATTCATTCAAAACATATAGATGAGTCAATATACAAAATTTGAGGAAGATTGGAGATGATTTGGACTGACTTGGTATCAAAACTCATAGTTAAATTCGAGTTCAAAAAATTCTTCTATGACACATGTATCAAACACGTATCACGCATATATCTCACACGCGTGCATACATGTGTAACAACCCAATCGGTAGTTTTGAGTTCTTGCACGTCGTTAGTGGTTTGAATCGTGAGTAGCTTCACTTTATGTTTTATGACTTTTACGTGTGGTCGGAATTGAAATTCGGGAAGTTCGGAGTTGTTTCAGAAGGAAAATTCTCAATTCGGAAGCTTTAAGTTGGAAAAGTTGCCTAAAGTTTGACTTTTGAGTGAAGAACCCCGTAATCAATATTTGCAGGTTCCAATAGGTTCGTATAATGATTTTGGACGTGGGCGTATGTTCGGGTTGAGTATCGGGTGGTCCGCGGGCATTTCGGCGCTTAATATGGAAAGTTAGCATTTTGAGGATTTTTGGATTTACTAAGTTTGGTTTGAAGTGGACTTTGGTGCTATCGATATCCGTTTGGGGTTCCGAACCTTGGAATAGGTTCGTATAGTGATTTATGACTTGTATGTAAAGTTTGGTGTCATTCCGGAATATTTAAGTATGAATCGGACGCGTTCGTCAAAGTTTGAATGTTTCAAAGTTGAAAGAAGGTTTCAATCGTCGATTTGTAGTTTGATGTTATTTGGTGTGATTTGAGGCCTCGAGGAGGTTCGTGTTATGTTTGGAACTGGTTTGTGTGATTGGACAGGGTCTCGGATGTGTTTGGGTTATGTCGCACTCTTATTTGATGTTTCAGCTTCTTTTACTTGGGTATAAAGGATACTATATTTACCAAACCATCTTTGATTTGTGATTTGATTGAACCATTAGATCACTATCTTAGTTACAGAGTAATAGCAACAAGAATCATCGAATCCCAATGTCGTATGAGAGAGTTATGCTCATTTTTATGTCGGGGAAAATTTATGGTTTCTGGTGCGAACCTTTGTTCTGCGCGAACGAGAGAGTGGTTTCGCGAACACGAAGAAGGACTTCTGAGTTGACCGATCAATGCGAGAAATTGCTCTTCGCCAACGCATAGGTCTCCCGCGAAGGGGATGAACAAAAATCATCTGGACAATGTTTTAAACCGAGAATTTTAGTATTTTGCAGCATTGTTCTCGTCTCTTTAAGGGGGTAAATATATGACCTTTATTTTGATGTTTTTCCATGGTTATTTTCGTCGGTTATCATTTTTATCCGTGTTGGGATTGTAGAAATTGGGGTTTTGAGCCCCAAAGTATGACATGGTAAATCTTTGATTTTGAGGGTCAATTCATGGACAAACTTAGATGATTTTAAGAATATATACGATAGAAGTTATGGGTAATAATTATTTTTGATATTTTTGAAATCCAGGTATGTGGGCCCGAGGGTTAACTTTATTGACTTTTCGAGAGGAGTTGGGAATCATTACAAATTGTTATATTGTAAGCATTGGAGTATATTTTGATTGATATGCATGTTGTTTGACTAGTTTCGGAATGTTTGAGTTGTTGGCAAGTTATTTGAGAAACGGTAAAGGTTATATTCACTTTGTGCTCATGTACTATACTGTAAGCACGTGTCTCGTAATTTGATGAGTTCCTTACTTTCTCATGGAGCGGGGCGAACGCCTCAGAAGTATAATAGATGCAGCTATTGTTCGTGCCACTTGACCCTCGACAATGTACACATTATTCTGGATCGGGCCGTACAACCTTGACATAATCATGCGTTATATCACTAGTAGTCCGAATATTTGTGGGATTTTCCTCTCACTGATGCATGACATTTATTATGATGTCCCTTATCCGTTGGTTACTGGCACTTAATATATTTGAGCTTTTGAGATAGAGCACGAAATAGAGAAATTTATATCTTTAAAAGAAAATTTTTGGAAGATTATGTAACTTACAGATTATCCCATTATTGCTGTTATACTTCATATCTGCTTGTGATTTATCATATTACTTTATTGGATCTATAGTAAGTGTCGATGTCGACCCCTCGTCATAACTTCTCCGGGGTTAGGCTAGATACTTACTGGGTATGCGTTGATTTACGTACTCATGCTACACTTCTGCACTAAATGTGCAGGACCAAACAAATTCAATTGGTAGTCATCATGGCACGTAGGCGCAGCTGCCGAGGAGACATTATGGTGAGCTGCATTCTAGGCTACATATCGTAGCCCACAGAGTCTTCGTTGTACTATTTACTTTATCCTGTCTTATTTACATTCCAAACAGATGTTTTATTATTATTGTACTCCTTAGTAAATGCTCATGCACTTATGACATCGGGTTTTGGGATGTTCTAGAATTTGTTTTTGGTTTGCTTAACTTCGATATACTTTTACTTGTATAATATTTAAATGGTATTTATCTACGACTTTAACTCATTTACTTCTCCACCTAACAAGATTCATTATTTTAAAAAATATAATAAAATGAATAACCAAGTTGTTAATTCACCGTTGGCTTACCTAACGGCGATGTTGGGTGCCATCACGACCTATAATGGTTTTTGGGTCGTGACAACTTGGTATCAGAGCTATAGGTTCACTTGGGTCTCACGAGTCCTGAGCAAGTCTAGTAGAGTCTTGTGGATCAGTTCAGAGACATCTGTACTTATCTTCGAGAGGCTACATGACTGGTAGGATCACTTCCCTTCTTGATTCCTTTTCGTGCGGTTTGATTCCATTGGAGCTTATGCCTTCATTTCCTTCTTACTCAATCCTATGAGACATGGAATGCTTGTTATCAATTGGGAATCGAAGAGTTGTAGTGGTACTGCAGACGTAGTGCAGGATGTTTCTCCTTGGGTATTCAGGAGGATATTATCATCGCCTTGCGGAAGGGTGTTCTGTCATTTCAGCCCTGTATCTGTATTTCCTATGGTTTCGAGGCTATGAACAGGTTATTATAACATTCATGCATTGTTATCGCATAGTGTTGATGTAATGATCGGGTTCTTGTTTAAGTGCCGAGGTAGTGAATGACTCAAAAGGAGGATTTCTCAGTGCATGGTTTAGAGGTTCGACATTTAATTCCAGCGGAGGAAAGGCCATCAGACTATGAATGTTCAGGCTTCGGTTGATTGAGTAACGACACTTGATATTTTTGAGCGTAGTGGAATTCTCATTTGTGATGTGGTGTCATTGTCCTTGTTTGAACGCATTAAGGTTCGTTGGTGTTATGGTCTTCTTTGATTTGCCTTCGGGGAAGGGTGTTGTGAAATGGTGCCTGAGAAGTGGTTGTCAGAGATGGCGATATGTAGTGGTTTCAGAATCAAATAAGTGTTTCTAATGATGATGGCTCAAGAAAGCTGATCTTCGACGAGGCTTAGAGTTAGTAGCAATTTATTAGTTCAGTTGCTATAGAGATGGGTATTGACTTGAGGAAGCATTTCGGTAGCGAAGGATGATGAAGGACATGGTGGGAGGTGTCTTGATGTGGTTGAATTGCTATCAAGTCAGGTATGAAAAGTAGAGGTCGAGAAGTTGCTTAAAGGAGATGGTTTAACCAAAGTGGGAGTGGCATATTATCATATGGATTCTGTGGTAGGATAGCCACATGCCTTGAGAAAGGCTTAGAGCGATCTGGGGATCATCGTGGACAATGACTAGGTCTACAAATTTTATTTGGAATAGTGGCTACTATGCTGAGAAAGGTTGAATATGACGGAAAGAAGTAAGCTTGGAGTGTTAAGAGTGTCACGACCCAAAATCCCTAAGGTCGTGATGGCGTCGGACATCAATGTTAGGCAAGCCAAATCATTAATTAATTGAAATAATTCTCCGGTTTTAACATTTATGAAAACATTTTTCTTTCACTTTATTACATATTAACTAAATAAAAATCTGTTAAGTAAAACAATGGTTTAAATATTAAGCAAATATATCCCAACACATCCCAGAACCCGCGTCACAAGTACATGAGCAATCTCTAAATATTTATACAATCATAACAAGGCCTGTCCGAAATACAAATTGGACAAGAAAATTTAAAATGAAAATAAATACAGTACGAAGGAGACTCTGTCAGTTACAGATCGCCCCCGGATGATGCAACTCTCCCAAGTCTCCGAAATCCTTCACATTTCTATGAAAGTACCTGTGCAATAAAATACACAGCAAGTGTAGCATGAGTATAAAAACAACGTGTACTCAGTAAGTCGTCCGCCTAACCTCAGAGAGGTAGTGACGAGAGGTCAAATTAGACACTTACTAAAGGTCAATTTAGAATATTTAAGAGTGACACTAAGAATGGTTATCATAGGCAATTTATTAAAATCAGGAATAAATATGTTCAAATCCGTTCATGTTTAACACTTTATATCTTCGTCATATTAATAACAATTAATCAACATGGGTGATTTAATCAAATAACAATTAATCGACGGGAAGGAAAAACTTCTCCCAAAATTTTTTTTAATAACTTTAAATCTCTGTATTTCAATTGACAACTTAATATTTCAGGCCAGTAATCAGGCAAAATCATAGCAACTACGCAGCAAATATCATGCGCAAGCAATGCCGAGGGTCGAACGACGCGGACCAACAATAATAAACTGTGCACTGCCGAAGGGTCGAACGAATCGAACCATAGATGCATCTATTTTCCCTCGCTCGCGAATCGATCATGCGACGCGGTCAACATAAAAATAATAAGGCTAGCCTGCTCGCGAATTATACGTGCGACTCAGGTGCTCATATGTACACATATTCACATAATAAATCCGCATTTTTATCAAGAAAACAGTTACTCAGGAAAGTGGTAAAATTCTTCTTAAAGGAACATAAAACATAGCTTTTAAATCTTGTTATGAAACTCATTTGCCAAGTTAAAAAATATTCAATAATATAACCCTACTAGGTGTACAATTATCCACAGAGGAATCAATTTTCTCTTTTTAGATGATTAAATCAATAAACTCTAGTCTTCTTCAGATATTAAATTACGATTTCGATTATATTAGGAGTTTAATATTATAGGCAGGATTAAAGGTACACACGTAAGGCATGCTAGTGGGCCCTAGACTACCCGGACAAGGCATAATAGTAGCTACGCACGGACTCCCGTCACCTCGTGCGTACGTAGCCCTCGAAGATAATAGCATATACTTAATTAATTCACCTAGGGNCATAGCTTTTAAATCTTGTTTTGAATCTCATTTGCCAAGTTAAAAAATATTCAATAATATAACCCTACTAGGTGTACAATTATCTACAGAGGAATCAATTCTCCTTTTATATGATTAAATTAATAAACTCTAGTCTTCTTCAGATATTAAATTACGATTTCAATTGTATTAGCAGTTTAGTATTACAGGCAGGATTACAGGTACACACACGTGGGTCCTAGACTACCCGGACAAGGCATAATAGTAGCTACGCACGGACTCCCGTCACCTCGTGCGTACGTAGCCCCCGAAGATAATAGCATATACTTAATTAATTCACCTAGGTGGACAATTCCCCCTCACAAAGTTATAAAGGAGACTTACCTCGCTCCGATTCCATAACCGGCCTCCAAGCCCTTCCGATGACTCCAAACAGACGCACAACGCCCCAAAACTATCCAAACAATGACAACCCAATGAAAATATACTCTAATATTGGCAACAATTCCAAATTATATAATTTCCCAACCTCTCTTAGTGAAATGACCAAAATTCCCTCGGGCCCACGTACCCGGAATCCAAAATTTCTCGAAGATATATTCTACCCATTGCCTTACTAACTCAGATATACAATTTACTCAAATATCATGCTCAATTCTTGGATAAAAATTAAATTTCCATTTTCTAGGTTTCTTCAATAATTTCCCAAATTCCTATCAATTTCCATGCCTAATACATGCATATAATCTAGTATTTCATTCAAAAAATGTGAAGAAATTACTTACCTTGACAATGCATGAAGGAATCCTCCCTTTGAAGCCTCCCAAAATCGTCTAAGCCCAAGAAGAAATGAAGAAAAATGAACCAAAATCCTTGTTTTAAAATATTCTGCCCAGGCCGATTTCCGCACCTGTGGTCCTACCTCTGCACCTGTTCTCCCGCAGGTGCGGGAGATTGATCGCACCTGCGGCTTCATCAACTCTAGCCCAAAAATCGCACCTGTGCCCCATTGTTCGCACCTGCGGCTTCGCAGGTGCGAAAATTCCATCGCACCTGCGATCCCAACCAATCCTGCGCAGTTACCTATGGCGCCAAAGCCGCACATGCGGCCATATCCTTGCAGGTGCGGATCACACCAGATGACAGCAATTCCAGCTTTCTTCAAACTCTCAACTTGATCCGTTAACCACACGGAATCCACCCGAGGCCCCCGGGACCCCGTCCAATTATACCAACCTGTTCCAAAACATAGTGCGGACTTGCTTGAGGCCTCAAATCACATCAAACAACATCAAAACCACGAATCGCACCCAAATCCCAACTTTATGAACTTAGAAATTTCCAACTTCTACATCCGATGCCGAAACCTATCAAATCACGTCCGATTGACCTCAAATTTTGCACACAAGTCATATTCAACATTCCGGACCTACTCCAACTTCCGGAATCGGATTCCGACCTCGATATCAAAACTTCCACTTCCAGTCGGATTCCTCAAAAATCTTCAAATTTCTATCTTTAGCCAAATGACTTCATAATGACCTCCGGACATCCGAATTCTCTTCCGATCATGCTCCCAACTCCAGAATCACCATACGAAGCTATTCCCAGACTCAGAATGCCAAACGGACATCAAAAACACTGAAATGCACTTCAAGCCCAAATCTATGAAATTCTTCTAAAATTCTAACTTTCATAATATACGCTGAAACGCTCCCAGGTTATCCAAAACCCAATTCGGACATACGCCCATGTCTGAAATCATCATGCGAACCTGCTGGAACCTTCAAATCTTGATTCGGAGGTCGTTTACTCAAAATTCCAATCTTAGTTGATTCTTCCAACTTAAGGCTTCTAAAATGATAATTTTCTTTCCAAATCAACTCTAACATTTACAAAATTCAATTCTGACCACACCTACAAATCATAATACCTGAAATGAAGCTGCTCATAGCCTTAAACCGCTGAACGACGCGTTAGAGCTCAAAACGACTGGCCGGGTCGTTACCAAGAGCTTGATTATCGTTATAGGATACGATGTGACTTTGAGTTTGGGATGTATTGTCGGACTTTTGGTTGATGTCAATAGGGAATGAACATACTTATACAACAGGTGGACGAGCATGAGCTTTGGAGGGTTTACTGATTTATTAGTAGTGGTAGCCATTGTAGCATCGTTGGAAGATGTCAATATGGAATCCCATAGGTGGGCTATCTCCTATGAGTAGGTTAGTGGTTGCATGATATTGATGAATTTTCTATGAAAAGTTCTACTTACTACCCGACAGAAGGTCGAATATGCGATTGTGGCTGATAATTCAGAATGTTCATGAAAATTTTAATAAGAGACTACGAGAAATTTTGCGGGTTGAGGGTGCGAGATCATAGTAATTGAGAAGGAGGAATCTTTGTGGGTTCTACATTATGTGATGGTAACTTAAAGCTAAGTGGGGGATCCCACCATCTACGATTGGATCGCGTGGTTGTCTACTTGTGCAGTTTCTAGTTATCGGTGCATTGGTTGATTATTTACGACTAAGAAAAGAAAATATCAGGGGTAACTCGAGCAAAGAACTTGATGAATGTGAGATATATTTTCCTTATCGATTTATGTGCAGGTTTTGGGAAGACTCAAAGTTTATGATTCTTTTGGATGTGATGTACAAGGAAAATAATTCATCTAGTTGCTTCTTTGGGAGTGTTCATGTGCTAATAGAGCGTTGGAGTTTGATTATATTATAGACCAGGGCACATCGGGTGACTCCCAATAGTGGTTCTAGTGGGTTCAAGGATGTAAGCGCGGTGTCTAAGGATTTTGGGTTCGTCGTGTGGATGAAGATAAAGATTTTACAGTAGAGTGTGAAGAATACTTGGGGAATTTTCTTTGTTATCATCGGGTATGCGTGGTAGTATCTGAGGAATATGAGAAATAGATTCGAATTCGCGGAAGGTCTTGCAGAATATGTGTACTAGTTGGAGATGCCATTGTGCGCTTGAGAAGGGTATGAGATGGTTCATGGGTATTGAGACGATGTGGTCTCGTGATTCGGGTCACTCAGGATGAGTGCTGATTGAGTTCGTTATGTTTTTGAATGGAGATATTATTATTATCTCTAAGGCAAGTTTAGAGTAAATTGGAAGAAGTTTGGTCGATTAGTAATGGTTTGAATCAGCATGATTGTGGTAATGATCAGTTCCTTCAGCATGTTAAGTTATACTCGTGGTTTGTGGTACGTGCGGGCTTGACAACCACCATAATTTGATTGATTTGGAAGGTATTTGATTCAAATGGCCTTGTTTTGTATAAATGGATCCCAGAAGAGTTATTGCAATTTAGACAACAACTTTAGGTTTGTACTTTCTCCGAATATGGGAATTCAGTTGTGTGTTGCAATGGTTCTTCTGAAATGATTCAAGTGAAAGGTTTCTAGCCAATGAAGTGTTTATATTACTAGTAGTTCAGGGGTTATGATGAAATCTTGTACTCTCGCGTTGCGGCATGATAGGTGCAGTGACTGGCATGGGAATTAGAAGTTGAGGATCGAGGTTGTGGCTCGATGTTGATAAGAATGTCACGAGCTCGGATGAGCAGAGAAGAATTCAGATGTTCAGAGTAAGCTGGCATTTTCTTTAGTGTCATATGAGAACGGTGTCCTGTGTAAGAGGCTTTGTGTATTGATTTGCAGATTCTTGATTTGCTTTACAGAATTAGTATAGTAGGTGGTATGGATGAGCAGACTTTTTTACTGGTGCGGAAGGTCGTGGAAGCGTATCCCACATGGAGATTTGTATAAGTGTGACATGTTAGTAACTTGATGTTAAGGATTGAAACCAAGTATGTAGATTTTGGTACTATCGCTAATGTGAGAGTTTATGCCTGAAAGGCGCTCTAGTCATTTGGTTGTGGACTGTGGGAGTTTGTTCCAGATTGGACGGCTTCTCGTATGTGTCATGAATAGGTCCATTGTGGATCCTCTAAAGGTCGTTGGCCCAGTATGGTATGCTCTGAATTGGCTTGAGGTCCGTTGGTGGGTCTAATGTTAATGTGTGATGTACGTCAGGTTGGGTGTGTTCATTCAGCGTAGCATTACTTATGGAGGAGTCTTCGGGCGTTGGATGTTATTCCCGCCGTCAGCTATTCCATGCAATACTCTATTGTTCCAAGTGGGTTGTGAGACGACTTGATTATTTGCACACGTGTTATGATCCAGTATAGCTTGTGGTGTAATATGAGCAAGATGCCTCTTAATATGTAGGTCATTTATTGCACCTTAGTCGTGTTTGGGTTTTTGTAGCGTATGGCACTATCCGTCTCCCCAGGGTTATATTATGCACTTGGCGTGCTTGTGGTCGGTATTCGAGCATTTCTTAAGTATAAGCATTTCGGCTTGATGTGTGTTTCCTTATTTATTGTTATGTGTGGATTGGGTGGCATGCCACCACGAGTATGTTGTGTGGATCGGGTTGCGCCACCGCAACGATGTCATGTCTGGATCGGGTTTCACACTGCAACAATGTCATATTTGGATCCGGTTGCACATTGCAACAATGAGATGTTAAGTACGGTTCCATATACTTATTTTTTGTACCTTGTTTCCCATCTCTGAGATAGAGCCATAACATCGGTTTGGCCGTTTTATTCGTTACGCGGGCTGGATGGTTCTTTGCCAAAAGTTTGTTCTTTGCTATGGGTCACATTCAAGTTGTAGCTAGTTGGTGCTTTGATGGTGTTTTATGAGATTTTAGAAGGTGTTGAGGTGGCTTATTTCTCTAGCAGCTTGTACTGGGTAAGACGAGGTTATTGGACCTGATATCAGTGTGATTGGATTTATGTAGGGTATATTAGAGATAAAATATCGTTATTCATTTCAGAGTGAGGTAATGTTCTTGTCAGGTGAAGGGACTCCATGATTTATTGATTTGGCAGCTGGTTATGAGTTTCTACACATCTCTTTCCTTGTATCAGTATTGCGAGAGTTGGAACAGAGCTCATATGTGTTATGAGGTGTATTGTGAGCATCAGATTCGTGAAATTGCAGCTATTGTGGGGGAGGATGTTATTATGGGCAAACAACTTATGTGGTGCATGGTGTGATTTCAGCATAGGTTCATGATCATGTTTTGGGTATAGTTTGTAGTGATTGATGCGGTGTTCGTATGATAGAATCGGGTCTCATGGAGAATTCCGGATGTTGGAATTTGGTTGTAAGACTTGTTAGCTAAGGTTATAGGGAGGATGTTTAGTCTGGATCGAGCTAATGTGCTCACATGGATTGTGATGGCATGGGTAGGTGCACGAAGTGTTAAACAGTAATTTTGGACAACTCCAGAACGATTCTTGGCACGTTCGAGGACGAATGTATGTTTAAGAGGGGGAGAATATCACGACCCGATTGTTCATTTTGTGATCTTGCTCTAAGTTCGGTGGTTTGAGGCCATGAGTAGCTTCACTTCATATTTTATGACTTGTACGTGTGGTCGGAATTGAATATGGGGAAGTTCGGAGTTGTTTCGGAAGGAAAATTCTCAATTCGAAAGCTTTAGGTTGAAGAGTTAACTAAGGTTTGACTTTTGAATAAACAAACCCGTAATCGGGATTTGAAGGTTCCATTAGGTTCGTATAATGATTTCGGACTTGGGCGTATGTTCGGGTTAAGTATCGGGTGGTCCGGGAGCATTTCGACGCTTAATATGGAAAGTTAGCATTTTGAATATTTTTGGATTTTCTAAGTTCGGTTTGAAGTGGAATTTGGTGCTATCGATATCCGTTTGGGGTTCTAAACTTTGGAATAGGTTCGTATCATGATTTATGATTTGTACGTAAAGTTTGGAGTCATTCTAGAATGTTTAAGTATAAATCGGACGCGTTCGTCGGAGTTTGAATGTTTGAAAGTTGAAAGAATGTTTCAATCGTCGATTTGTAGTTTGATGTTGTTTTATGTGATTGTATACCTTGAGTAGGTTCGTGTTATGTTTTGGGGCTAGTTTGTGTGTTTGGACAGGGTCTCGGGGGCCTCAGACGTGTTTGGGTTATGTCACACTCTTATTTTATGTTTCGGCGTTGTTTCCTTGGGTATAAATGATACTATATTGATAAAACGACCTTTGATTTGTGATTTTATTGAAATATTATATCCTTATTGTAATTTCGGAGTCATAGAAACAACAATCATCGAATTCCAATGTCATATGAGAGAGTTATGCCCATTTTTGTGTCGGGCAAGATTGATGGTTTCGGGTGCGAACCTTTATTCTTCGCGAACGCGAAGA
This sequence comes from Nicotiana paniculata, assembly GCA_005239505.1. NCBI lineage: Eukaryota > Viridiplantae > Streptophyta > Magnoliopsida > Solanales > Solanaceae > Nicotiana > Nicotiana paniculata. The sequence continues at coordinate 96,767 of ML336236.1, forward strand.
AGGATTTTTGAGTTGACCGGTCAACAAAAAATATTGCTTTTTCGGGAACGCTTAGGTTACCCCCAAAGGCGATGAACAAAAATTATCCCGACAGTGTTTTAAACCGAGAATTTTAGTATTTTCAGCACATTTTGAGTTCTAAAGCTCCGTTTGAGGTGATTTTCGCGGTGTTGTTCTCGTCTCAACATAGTGGTAAATGTATGACCTTTATTTTGATGTTTTTCCATGATTAATTTCGTTGGATATCATTTTTATCCGTGTTGTGATAGTAGAAATTGGAGTTTTGAGCCCCAAAGTTATGAGATGGTAAATCCTTGATTTAAGGGTCAATTCATGGACAAAACTGGATGATTTCGAAATATATAAGATATAAGTTATGGATAATAATTATTTTTGATAATTTTCGAAATCCGGGCTCGTGGGCTCGTGGGTTAACTTTATTGACTTTTCGAGCGGAGTTGGTGAGATGGTAAATCCTTGATTTAAGGGTCAATTCATGGACAAAACTGGATGATTTCGAAATATATAAGATATAAGTTATGGGTAATAATTATTTTTGATAATTTTCGAAATCCGGGCTCGTGGGTTAACTTTATTGACTTTTCGAGCGGAGTTGGGAATCATTATAAATTGTTAAATTGTAAGCATTGAAGTATATTTTGATTGATTTGCACATTGTTTGACTAGTTTCAGAACCTTTGGCATTGGGTTGAGGTGTTAGAGAGGCGTTGGAGCCGGTTATGGAACTTCAGAGCGAGGAAAGTCTCTTGTCTAACCTTCTGAAGGGGAAACTACCCTAGGCGATGTAATTGTTATGTGCTACTAGTTATGGGTGCTACGTACACACGAGGTGACGAGAGTCCTTACGTAGCTAAATCATTTTTATGTCTGGGTAGACTTAGGACTTTATCATGTAATATTTTGAATTATTTGAACTCATTATGCTGGACTAATTAATTGAATTTATAATTGAAATTGATTTAGAAATATATATATTAAACCGATCCTTATCAACTTGAGTTGTTGGCAAGTTATTTGAGAAACGGTAAAAGTTATATTCACTTTATGCTCTTGTACTGTCGTAAGCATGTGTCTCGTAACTCGATGACCTTCTACCTTTCTTGTGGAGCGCGCTCAACGCCTCAGCAATATAATAGATGCATCTATGATTCGTGCCGCTCGACCCTCGGTAATGTACATATTATTCTGGATTGGGCCGTACGAACTCGGCATAATCGTGTGTTATATCGCTAGCAATTCGAATATTCACGAGATTTTCCTCCCACTGATGCCTGGAATTTATTATGGTGTTCCTTATCTGTTGGTTACTGGCACTTAATCTATCTCAGTTGTTGAGATAAAACACGAGACTGAGAAATTTATATTTTTAAAAGAAATTTTTGGAAGATTATGTAACTTACGATATTGTCCCATTATTGCTGTTGTGATTCATATCTGCTTATGATTTATCATATTACTTTATTGGACATATAGTAAGTGTCGATGTCGACCCCTCATCACTACTTCTCCGTAGTTAGGCTAGATACTTACTGGGTACACGTTGATTTACGTACTCATGCTACACTTCTGCACTAAATGTGCAGTATTTTGGAGGTTCAATTGGTGGTGATCTTGGCGCGTAGGCGCAGCTGCTGAGGAGACTTTATGGTGAGATACTTATTAGGCTACGTATCACAGGTCACAGAGACTCCATCGTACTATTTATTTTATCATGTCTTATTTACAATCTAGAAAGATATTGTATTATTATTGTACTCTGTAGTAAATGCTCATGCACTTGTGACACCAGGTTTTGGGATGTTCTAGAATTCGTTTTTGGTTTGCTTAATCTCGATACACTTTTACTTGTATAATGTTTAAATTGTATTTATCTACGACTTTAACACATTTACATCTCCACCTAACAAGATTCATTATTTCAAAGATATAATAATAAAAAGAATAACTAATTTGTTAGTTTACCGGTGGCTTGCCTAACCGCGACACTGGGCACCATCATGACCTATAGTGGGTTTTGGGTCGTGACAACATGGATATACATGTGATAATATTTGATACATATGTGATACACAAATGATACACAATGTCATATACTGTAACGACCCGGCCGATCGTTTCGAGAGTTTTAGACCCGTTTCCCTATTTTCTGCTTCTTTTGTGTTCTACAGCTGTTATATGACTTACCGAGTTAGTTGTTTCGGGTCCTGAGTGATTTCAAAGTGAATTGATACACTTAGTCTCTTAATTGGAAGCTTAAAGTTGGAAAAGTCGGCAGGATGTTGACTTATGTGTAAACGACCTCAAATTTGAATTTTGATGGTTCTGTTAGCTTCGTTAGGTGATTTTGAACTTAGGGGAGTGTTCAGAATGTGATGTGACGGGTCGTAGTAGAATTAGGCTTGAATTAGCGAAAGTTGGAATTTTGGCAAATTTGACCGATAATGGAACTTTTGATATCGGGGTCGGATTGGATTTCCAGAGATTGGAGTAGGTTCTTGGTGTCATTTATGACGTGTGCGAAATTTGAGGTCAATTGGGCGTAATTTGATAGGTTTCGGCATCTTTTGTAGAATTTGGAAGTTTCGAAGTTCGTTAGGCTTGAATCCGTGTGTAATTCGTGTTTTTGATGTTGTTTAAGGTGATTTGATGATTCGACTAAGTTCGTATTGGGTTATAAGACTTGTTGGTATGTTTGATTGAGGTCCCATTGGCCTCAGGTTGATTTCGGGTGGTTAACGGACTTGGTTTTTAATTGGTAAAGTTGCTGAAGTTGGCCTATTGCTGGTGTAATCGCACCTGCGAAGGGATTAGCCGTAGGCGCGATGCCGCAGGATTGGCACAGATGCGGAGCTGGGTCTAGCCTTGGGAAAACACAGGTGCAATAGGGAATGCGCATATGCGAGCTCGCAAATGCGAGAAGGGCTCCGCAGATTCGAGATAGTGGGGGAAGGGTGTTTCCGCAGAAGGGGACGAGGGGCCACAGAAGCGCCTCCGCAGGTTCGAGATAAGGAGCGCAGGTGAGAGCCCAGTGATTTTAGTGGTTTCACCAGATGCGGGTATTTTTGCGCAGGTGCGGAAATAAGGTCGCAAGTGCGAAAGGCCTGGGAAGGACATATAAATACGGGATTCGAGATTTTTCACCATTTTCACCATTTTGAACTCGAATTTTGGAGGATTTTGAGAGGGATTTTGAAGTGATTACTGAGGTTAGCTTTTTGTGTCCATTTATCTTCAATAATGATGTTTCCCCACTGACTTTACACCTAGTTGGTGAGTTTTTGGAGGTGAAATTTGGGGGTTTAGGGCTAGAGAATTGGAGAGTGAATTTTGGGGGATTTGGATGACCAAATGGTGTTGGATTTTGATAAATTTGGTATTGTTAGACTCGTGGGTGAATGGGCTTTCGGTTTGACTTTTGTCGGATTTCGAGACGTGGGTCGGGGGACTGGGTTTGAGCCAATTTTGGATTTTGGTTTATAGTTTCGTGTTTTTCTTATGGAATTGATTCTTTTAGCCTATATTAATTATATTATACTGCTTGTTGCTAGATTCGGGGAGTTTGGAGACCGATTCGAGAGGCAAAGGCACTTTGGAGTAGAGTTTTGCACGGTTTTGAGGTAAGTAACCATTATAAAACCCCGGATTTGTTATGATGTGATTATTTTGGAGGTGACGCACATGCTAGGTGATAGGCGTGTGGGCGTGCGCCGTGGGGGATTGTGACTTGGTCCGTCCGTGAAACAGTAAAGTCGAATAACTTACTGTTAACTACATGTTCCCTCTGTTTTATGGAAATTTGACTGCAATTCATTTTAGAAATTCATCTTAGGCCATATGATATAACTGTTGAGACCCGCATCGGTCGTGTACTTGTTGAATTAGCTGCTATTTATTGTCTTGTACCCAATCACAGTTTTACTTGCGTATCATATCTCCATCTCCTCTTATTTTATTGTTGATACCTGTTATTATCTCTTTTTAGGTTGATTTGTATAATTTTTGAGAGCCGAGAGATTGAAGAGGTTGGTGACTGAGATAGGGCCTGAGTGCCGAGATGTGAGCTATGTGAATGTATACGGATCGGGTTGCACGCTGCAATGATCCTGAGAGCTGAATGTATATGGATTGGGTTGCACCACGCAACGAGCCTTATGACTATTTATATATTGGATCGGGCTGCACGCTGCAATGATATAACACTTGGGCTGAAAGAGCACCTCCGGAGTCTGTACACCCCCAGCGAGCTCATGTACCTATTAAGTGTGAGTATTGAGGGCTGAGAGCCGAGTGTTTGAGCTATCGATAGTAAGGGTGTAATGTGGGCCGGGCCTGGGCCTAAACGGGCCTAGGTTAAGCGGGCTCGGGCTTCGTGGGCCGGTCCTAAGTAGGCCTGGGATTCGCGGGCTTTTTGGTAGTAACCGGCTTGGCACCGGGACAACTAACTTATGGTCCCGGGCTAAGTGGGCCTAAGTGGGCCTAGACTTTTTCTTTTTAAATTTTTTTTATCTAAGTCAATTTCTTGTAAATTATATATATATATATATATATATATGTGTGTGTGTGTGTGGGCCTGGACAATTTTTTTTAAATTTTTTTATCTAAGGCAATTTCTTGTAAATTATATAATATAATTGTGACTTAAATTTTGTAATTCAAATTTAAACACAAAAATATTGTAAAGAGATATTCAAAAAGGAATGCGTTATAATTTTTATTATTATGACATTAATAAAACATGTCAATATCTTTCTTAGTCTTCCTCCCCCCAATGGAATGAGCACAACAAGGTGCTAATACCACTATTGAGAAGAAAAAGAAACTAATCAAGATGTGCCTAAATAAAAGTTACATAATACATTCTAATTTTTGTTCATACAAGTTACATGGTATCTCTTACAAACCTTATAAATCCTTTAAGGTTCGGAGGAATTTCCGTTGGTGGTGGCGGAAATGAAGCTTGTTAGTCACCGCTTCCCGTTGAAGCAGCATCCTTCGCAAGTTCAGCTAGCATTTCTTTGTAAGCTTCATCTACCTCTGGTTGTGATTCAGCAAGTTCAAAATTTCTTCGTTCTGAACGGATCCAGTCTCTGAAAAGTACTGATTTTTCTAAGCTCTCCCTCATAGACGCTCTATAATCACCGAGTTGAAGTCTTGTTTGACTAAAAGCGCTCTCCGATGCCACTGTTGAAGCTTGAATGGTTAAAATGTCTTGATCTATCCTTGAAAAAATCGGAATGTGCTTTTCTCTGTCCTTCCACCATTCCAAAATATTAAAGGAGCCGTCGGGATTCGCTTCCTTAATTCCTTTGAAAAATAAACTTCAAGCTCATTTAGTTGTGAACAATCACTAGTACTAGAACCTTGAGAACCCCTGAACCCCGCCCAAACACTAAGTGCTCTTACTCCCGCAGTTCTTTTAGATGATTGAGAACTAGAAGAAGTAGGAGTTGGAGCATTTGGGCTAGCATGATCTAATGCAATTTGATAAGCACTATAAATAGTTTGAGCATTTATTTAATTGAGGCTATTGCTTCCGGAAGTGTAGACAACTCCTCATCTTGAAGTGCTAAACCATTATAAACAGATTCATACCAGAGGACCTCCTAATTTCATAGTAGGATTTAACAAGGTAGCAACACCATAAATAGGGGGAATAGGGAAAAAAAATATTTTTTAAACTTTTTTCTCATAGAATCAATAGCAAGTTCATAAATTACACCACCCTCTGAAAAATGACGAAAAAAATTTTCAAGTTCAGCAATATAAACTAAATAGTTAGAAATAGTAGGATAATATTGCCTAGAAAATTCATTTGTAGCAGTATGAAATTTTTCTAAAAAATCTACAAGCATTTTAACATTAGTCCAATCCGCATTTGTAAGGTGCTCATCATCATCACTTATATGAGCATTAAACGTTGAGTTTATGGGGTTTCTATTTTCATATGTAACAACTAAACTTTCGTACATGTAATTCCATCTAGTTGGACAAGGTTTAAGTACCTTTCTTTCTCTTAGGCCAAATTCATCGCATCTTTTAAAATATTCTCTAAGTCTACTTCTACGGTTTGAATAAAAATGCTAGTTAAGAGCCATTTTAACCTTTTCAATTTCAACATTTAAAATTCTCATACCATCACCAATAATTAAATGGTAAATATGACAAATACATCTAACATGAAAAAAGTTACTAAATGCAGGATTTAGTGTAGTGGTAAGCAATGCTATAGAATTAGTGTTACTAGAAGCATTATCCATTGAAACTAGCATTAATTTATCACTAATGCAAAAATATCTACAAATATCTGTAACCGTGCTAGCAATAAAGTTCCCTGTGTGACGTGAATTAATTATTCTATAAGCAATAATGCGCTTTTGCATTATCCAATCCTCATCAATCCAATGACTGGTAACAGTAAGATAATCACAGTCATTACCACTTCCACCAATATCAGTAGTAATAGCAACACGGCAATCTATATGAGTAAATAAATAGCGCAAATATTGTTCATATTCATGTTTATATTTTTAAATATCACTTTTTATGGTTGTGTGAGGCCATCCTTTATAAGTAGGATTAAAAAAATTTCTAATATAATGCACAAAGTGAGGGTTAGAAGGAAAACTATAGGGTAAATACATAACAATAACCATTTTTGCTAATTCTTCACGATCTTTTCTTGGATCATAATATAAAATACCACCAGTAACTACTGTTAATTCCCGATTGAAATTGATTTGACCCGGTACTAGAGTCAACCTGACTAGGTACACTTGTCCCCTCGGCCGCAACTTTCATTTGAAGAAATTTGACTTTATCTTTAGGGTGTATCAATATGTGTCTAGCCAAACTTACCGTCCCCCCTCCCCCACCTCTAACAAATTCAAAAGCTAACTCTCTGCCACAAGTTTTACACAGGGTCAGACTGGGCATCATTTGGATTATTATCAGTTGGGTTAACTTCAGCAACAGGACTAGTGGGTGTATCGTCATCCGGTTGCGTTTCATCAAAATCTATATTTTCATCATCATTTTCCTCATCGTTTTCATCAATAGTTGGATTACCATAAAGAGCATTCATATATTCATGGTTTAATTGTTCACCTGGTGCAATATCATGGTAAAATTGACTACCGGTAAATTGTAATAAAGTATTATCGCTATCAAGAATAACATATGTAGGATGGGTAACAGGTTTGGGTCAGGGAGCCGGGGGAAGTTGAGGAGGAACAACTTGGCCACTAGATTCACCAATCTTGGATTCTCCCTTACTTTTACTAAAACATTGTTTTCAAAGAATAGGCCATCTTAATTATAATTATACAAAGTAAAACAAACAAAACTATAATATTAAAACTTAAGAGTTGGAACGAGTTTATCGAATTGACGAACAACTTGTTGAAAATTATATATCGTTGAAGACTTGAATACTTCAATTCAGCAACTTCATAATTTTTCACAAATTGCAACAATAAAGTAAGCAATTATAGAAGAAAATTAGAGAGAGATTGAGAAAGATTGATGATTTTGTGAGAAAAATGAAAGAATGAGGGGGTATTTATAGTTGAAAATAGGAAAAAAGTGTAAATATAAAAAGTTTGGGGTTAAAACAAAGTTGGGGGGTTAAAATGGCTATTTTGAAAATAGCAAACGACTATTTTTGCAGGCTAATGGCCATTTTTTAAAGTTTTCTAACGGCTAAAAAAAGTTTTGGAATAATTTTTTTTTAATAAAAAAGTAGCCGTTGGGACCGTTTGAGCTCGTTTAGGACCAGTTGAACCGGCCCACTTAGAAGCCGGTCCCGGGACCAAATGGTCCCGGTCTCGCGGGCTTTTTGCTGAGGATCGGCCCACTTATGAGCCCACACCCACCTGGTCCCGGGCTTAAATGGTTAGACCCGTTTAGGCCCAATACCCATATGGGCTCGCGGGCCCGGGCCTAACCGTATGGTATAGCTCGTCACTACCTTTCAGTTCCTTATTTATTATTGTTACTTACTGAGTTGGTTGTAGTCACGTTACACACTGCACTTCTTGTGCAAATCCAGGTGTTTTCGGACATAGAGGATGTTGATCTCGTGCGTGGTTGAGTATCAGAGATTCACGAGGTAGCTGCCGGTGTTCGCAGTCCTTGTCTCTCCTTCCTTGTTATCTTTTCTTTTCTGTGTTGGTATTTTGACACAGACTCTTGTAGACACTGTTTCTTAGACTGGTTGTTTAGATGCTCATGACTTGGTGACACCCCGATGTTTGGGGTTATTTTTTCGCACTGTATCTTGAGTTTAACTCCTGTTTTTACGAAAACTCTATCATGTAAAAGCTTTTGATTTATTTTTTGTGAAAAATTGGAAGTATTTTTGAGAATCAGCTTGTTTGGTACCATCGATAGGCGCCAACATGACATGTAAGAATTTTGGGTCGTGACAAGTTGGTATCAAATACCAGGTTACATAGGTATCACGGGCCATGAGCAAATTTAGTAGAGTCTTGTGGATCGGTACGGAGACAAGACTGGTAACTAAATTTTTGTTTTTCTAATTCTCTCACAGATGGTGAGGACGTGTACTATGGGGCAGGATTGACCGCCACCAGTACCACCAGTCAGGGCCACGAGAGGCCGAGGTCGCGATAGAGGTCCGCAGTAGGGGAAGAGGTGCAACTCGCACAACAGCTAGGGCAGCACCTGCAGACCCACCAGTTGGCCCAATTCAGGAGCAGACTCCAGTTGTGGATGAGCCTGTGGGACCAGCTCAGGCAGCACCAGTGCCACTGTGATTCCAGGCCTTCAGGAGGCCTTAGCTCAGATTCTGACAGTGTGCACCTGTCTTGCTCAAGCGACGTCTTTTTCGGCTGCAGCAACCACTTCTCAAGCTGGGGAAGGTGCTAAGACTCCTGCCGCCCACACACCACAGCAGATGGTACAGGGGATCCAGACACCGGGGGCACCAACAGCCCAGTCGGTTGCATTCTCTCAGGACTATTGCCCGATGATGAGCAACATAGATTGGAGAGGTTTGGGAGAATCCAGCCTCCATCTTTCAGTGGTACAGATAGAGAGGATGCACAAGGCTTCTTGGAAAAGTGTCAGAGGATACTCTGTACAATATGTATTCTAGAGACCAGTGAGATCTCGTTCCCTACTTTTCAGTTCTATGGGGATGCCTTCAGTTGGTGGGAGGCTTACGAGAGGCGTAGGCCGGTCGGCGCAGCACTCCTTACCTGGTAGTAGTTCTCCGTTCTCTTCCTGGAGAAGTTCGTGCCTCAGTTCTGCAGAGAAGAGCTGCGCAGGCAGTTCGAGCAGCTTCGTCAGGGTGATATGTCCGTGACGTAGTATGAGATGAGATTCTCTGAGTTTGCCCGTTATGCTGTCTGGTTGGTTCCCACAGACAGGGAGAGGATTAGGAGGTTCATAGATGACCTCACTTTTCAACTATGATTGCTTATGACTAGAGAGAGAGTGTCTGGTGTTACTTTTGATGAGGTTGTCGACATTGCTCGTCAGATTGAGATGGTGCGTAGTCAGGAGCGGGTTGAGAGGGAGGCTAAGAGGCCTCGTGGACAGGGTGGATTCAACGATGTTCCTTCTGCGGTTCAGTTCCACCACAGTAGGGGTCGTCCTTTCAGACATGCTCAAACGGCTCACCCAGTTCACCACTGTCACGACCCAAAAATCTCAGATCATGATGGCACCTAACTTGACCCGCTAGGTAAACCAATTAATAAAAGAAACAACCAAATAAACTTATCAAAAATTTAATTAGGATTTATTTGAACTTTACAACTTTACCCAAGAACTGGTAGTACGACTCATGAGCTTCTAAGAATATACAAAGCTAGTATGAATAAATACGCATTATGTTTGAAAACTACATGAACAGGTTAATAAGGTCTAAAACTACCAAGGACTAGTGGCAGCTTCAATCCAGAATACATGAACATCTTCAAGGTCAGCCCCCGACTTCTTCAGCAGCTCCGCTCCAATAATCTGCACAGAGTGTGCAGAAGTGCAGTATCAATACAACCGACCCCATGTACTGGTAAGCATCTCGACTAACCCCGTCGAAGTAGTGATGAGATTTTTAGTTAAAAGGTACTCATTACTAAACACTATAATGTAAACTAGCAATATAACTAAAAAGCAGAATAATAGAATAGAATACATAATGCGATTGTAACAGGAAATAAAACAGTACAAAAAAAATCACAATCCAACAATTTCCAACATCTTAACTGACTCTTTCCTTAGAACGAAAGTCCATGAACCACAACAAACACCTCATATACTTTCATAGTACGATAAAGTACTCAAGATATCAAATATAACGGTACAGATCCAATTACAAAATAGAACAACAGTAATGAAGAAGACATGAGTTCACTCGGCCGTAAAGAAAAGTATCTCGTTAAGGGTGTTCATGAATACTTAAGATTAAATATAATATAAAAGTAATATTTGATTTCTATAAATAATATAATATAATATATTTCGATAAAGACGTGCGATTTACTACCTTAGCTGGCATTTATTAGCTTCCCCTCAAAACTTACTAGTAATTCATATTCCTGGTTGACAAAATGTAACAATCAAAGTCTGTTGAAGACGGTTGCCTAGAAATCTGGATTCCTAATTATAAAATATTATCCAAAAACTAACACAACATACTTTGGCTTTAGTTATGAAAATAAAAACACTTTGACTTTAGTGCTTTACTAGCCTTTGAATCAAAGCATTTGTAAACATCATATATCCGAAGGTTTATTCCTTCTAAATACTGAAGAAGTAATAAGTTAGAATATATTGTCAAAAGTCAAAGAAAGAAAATAATTAGGAAAAATGAGTTATAATTTTAATTAACTAACATAATGGAGGCCTAACTATAAATATAGCAAGCAAGAAGGAAACACACGATCTTCACAAGTTTATAAGTAAGGACATGAAGAATTAGCATGGTGGAAGGGTTACACTAAGGTGCGACATAATAGATACAACATGAGTATAATTATCGAAAATAGGCATGGCATATGCAAGTTAAGCAAGTTAAGCAAGTAAAAGACATGGACCGCACAACAACAATTGAGATGGAGGTCAAGTACGGGACTATAACAACATATCACACAAAATATATAATGGCGACAATGACAACTCAAGGTAAAGGTGGAAATGTATATACGGAAACCAGAGGTCACATAATAATGCATGTCCCCCACCCTCGCCTGAACGGAAACACCCTTCGTGCCATGACCTCACAATATTAAAAGCATAACAACATAAATGAACTAGCACGGCATCACCCTTCGTGCTTTAAGCTTTTTCCTCACATGATAATGTATATAAAATGGCATGGCATAACCCTTCGTGCTTTACACTCTTCCTCACATGATAATGATATAAACAATGGCACGGCATCATCACCCTTCGTGCTTTACACTCTTCCTCACATGATAATGATATAAACAATGGCACGACATCACCCTTCGTGCTTTACACTCTTCCTCATATGATAATGATATAAACAATGACACGACATCACTCTTCGTGCTTTACACTCTTCCTCACCAAGCATATAAATTTCAATAAAGTAGCCAGGTAGGAAGAATAAATAACATCGAGGAGAGTGTCAACGAATATTCCAAACAAATTCTCAATCACTACTTTTCAAACCAACAATAATTCAATGAATGCTCAAGGCTATATAATTCAAGTACTTCCACAATTCCCGCGATTTATCAACGACACAAGCATGTAATCTAGCACCTCAAAAATCAACCATAGCAACATTTTACTGACTATGCATAGAGATGTACGAATTAGACACATCAATATATTCTAGGAATTCCCATCAAATTGATTAAGTTATATTAGGCTAAGTCTTGATTACTAACATCTTATACTACGTTCTTAATATCGGTAAAACAAGTAAGACATGAATCAAGGGAGTTACAAAATTCTACCAGACACAATTATAGCACAATCTACCCCTGAGCATGATTAACTCCGGCACATAAATATACGCTCGCTATATATATATATATATATATATCACTTCCGCATATAACAAACAATGACAAATAGAACGAAACATTCCCTCAACAAAACTAGGAAAAACACTTACCTCTCTAACAAGAAGTTCCCCAAACCTTGCAACATTTAGAATACCACCAAATGACCTCAACAGTGACATTGTATTTGAAGTAAACATTCAAGGTCATTAGGAAGTACTCATACTCATCATGGACAACTGGATAAGAACATGTCCCGTGTTTTTCCCACTTATGAGCCCAAAATGATCCTTTTCCATGATGGCAATTTGAGACGGCCTCGCAACTAAAAGAAGGCCAGTACTTCCTCAAGGGTTTGAGAAATGTTGAAATGTCTTTCTTATCAAATTGGGGACCAGAACAGCAAGCAGGCCAAGTTCCATCATTGTAATCAGCCCAAAGTCCATGAATTGTGAATTCAGATGGCGAGTTCGAGCGGCAACAGGCATGGGAGGAACAACATCGAGTTGTATTGCGCAAGCGGTGGCAGGCCCAAGGAGAGAGAGTTTGAAGTAATCGAACTGTCTCTGTGTACTCCGCTTCGCTTTCGTAGTAATCCTTCTTCTGCATCCCAACTACAGTTGATTCGTATAAGACAAAATGCTACGCTAAATATAGATAGCAATTGCATATGGAGAATCGCTTTAATTGGAGGCGTAGCCATCGCTCTAGCTCACTACTATGAAGGGAAAAACGGCGGAGTTTGGATTGTTGACGTTAAGCAGTTAACTGGCGAAGTATTTGCTGTAGAGTTTGGCAAACGTAAATTGTTCAATGAATGCCGTTGCCAACTCTCTTAGCCCTATATATTTTGTTGCCTCTACATAATAGCCAAAACAAGAATATTTTAATGCCCTGTACATCGTCGGCAGCAATTGAGGTGGGTTGACCCAATTAGTTACTTTTATTAGCTAAGGCCCATGATTATTTAACTATCATATGTAATGTAAATTGGCTCACTGAAAATAAATTAGTATATTATCTTATATATCAGGATAAATTCTCTTCCACAAACTTAGTATTTAACCCAATAATTACAAACTAAATGATTCTCCAATTTCACAATTAATTAATATGTTATAATATTATTTTTTTTCCAGGTTATTACATTCTCCCCCACTTAAACAGTCCTCGAACGTGCTAGGAGTCTTCCCAAAGCTATTAAACCATGATTTAACCTTACTAAGCACAAATCCAGGGATGATATCACATCACCCTGATCCATATGAGCCCATCAACACAACACCATTAGAGATCCCTGTTTCAACCTGGGTCCTTAAACCTTAGAACCCCATTTTATCGTCCAGAATTTATTACAAGATTTGAATCCCACATCTACACACTGTACAAATCTGAACCAGCTGTATCAAATCATGACCATAACCCAATATGTAATCACACGATGTACCCCATCACTTCAATACTCACATTAGGAACTGCTGACCACCATTACTGCCCAAAAACAACTCCGGTGCCGATAGCAAACCTCATATCGATTAGAACCTCGTTCAAAACCTTCATACCCTACCGATTATGAAAGAAACACGCATACCCGCTTAACTTCTCATATGATCAATAAGCCAAGGAACTCACTTGCCCGACTAGGGCCATTGTCCAAATCCTCAACAAACTACAATGTTATCCTTCCAAACCTTCTTCATCACAATACAATAACACAAATCTGAGATCTAGAAACCTCATTTCAGCCAACACAAGCAACCACACTGACCAATATCAACAATAATATCTCAGTGCCCTCCCAGCTCAGAGTTCATCCCGTGCTCCATCGGGTCAGGGCTCGTCTATGCCAGGTCCTTCTACCAGTTATCCCGGTGCTCGGGTATCCCTTCAGTCCCCAGTACTAGCACCAGGGAGTTGCTACGAGTGTGGAGAGTTTGGTCATATGAGGAGACAGTGTCCCCGCCCAGTGGGAGGTCCAATTCAGCAGAGGAGCTAGTCTATGACTTCAGCACCAGTTACTTCACCACCCTCTTAGCCAACTCGGGGTGGATCTCAGTCAGCTAGGGGTCTCCCGAGAGGGGGAGGCTGATCAGGGGGCGGCCAGGCCCGTTTCTATGCGCTCCCTACCAGATCAGATGCCATTGCTTCGGATGCTGTGATCACAAGTATTGTCTCAGTTTGCCACAGAGATGCCTCTATATTATTTGAACCTGGTTCCGCTTATTCATATGTGTCCTCGTATTACGCTCATTATCTGGATACAACTCATGAGTTTCTAGTTTCATCTGTTCATGTATCTACTCCGGTGGGCTACTATTATTGTGGACCGTGTGTATCGGTTATGTGTGGTGACTGTTGGGAGTCTGGAGACCAGAGTAGATCTCTTATTGCTTAGTATGATCGATTTTGATGTGATTTTGGGTATGGATTGGTCGTCTTCATGTCATGTTGTTCTAGATTGTCATGCTAAGACCGTGACATTGGCAATGCCGGGGTTGCCGAGGGTTGAGTGGAGCGTCTCTATAGATTATGTTCCCAGTAGAGTGATTTCATACTTGAAGGCTCAACGGATGGTTGAGAAGGGTTGTCTATCTTATTTGGCCTTTGTGAGGGATGTTAGTGCAGAGACCCCTACTATTGATTCTGTTCCGATGGTGCGAGACTTTTCGAATGTATTTCCTACAAACCTGCCAGGCATGCCGCCAAACAGGGATATTGACTTCGGTATTGATTTGGTGCCGGGTACTCAGCCCATTTCTATTCCACCGTATTGTATGGCACCGGTGGAGTTGAAGGAATTGAAGGAGCAGCTTCAGGAACTCCTTGATAAGGGGTTTATTCGGCCTATCATGTCACCTTGTGGTGCACCAGTTCTATTTGTGAAGAAGAAGGATGGTACTATGAGAATGTTCATTGATTACAGGCAGTTGAACAAGGTCACAATCAAGATCAAGTATCCTTTTCCGCGTATTGATGATTTACTTGACCAGCTTCAGGGAGAAAGAGTGTTCTCCAAGATTGATTTGAGGTTCGGGTACCACCAGCTGAAGATTCGAGACTTAGATATTCTTAAGAAAGTGTAACGACCCGGCCTGTCGTTCTGAGAGTTATAGCCCCGTTTCACCCATTTATGCTTCTTTATGTATTGTTAAGCTGCGTTGCGTTGTATCGAGTTGGTAGGCTTGGGTCCGGAGTAGTCTTAGAGTGAAATGAGACACTTAGTCTCTTAGTTAGAAAAGTCAATCGGAAGTTGACTTATGAGTAAACGAACTCGGATTTGGATTTTCATGATTCGGTTAGCTTTGTTGGATGATTTTAGACTTATTTGTGTGTCCTAATGTAATTTGGAGGTCCGTGGTAGAATTAGGCTTGAATTGGCGAAAGTAGGAAATTTGGCGATTTTGGTCGGCAGTGGAAAATTAGGTATCGGGGGAATGGAATTCTGAAAGTTGGAGTAGGTTCGTAGTGTCATTCATGACGTGTGTACAAAATTTGAGGTCATTCGGACGTGGTTCGATAGGTTTCGGCGTCGTTGGCTAATTTTGGAAGTTTAGAAGTTCTTAGACTTGAATCCGAGGTTGATTTGGTGTTGTTTTTGATGTTCCGGAGGTTCGACTAGGTTCGAGTAATGATATATAACTTGCTGGAATTATTGGTTGAGGTCCTGAGGGCCTCAGGTGAGTTTCAGATAGGTTTGGGTTGTGTTGCGCTCATTTTTCTTATGTTTTGATGCAGTTTCTTCAAGCATAAATTATATCATATTGAACAAATGAGCTCCGATTTCTTTTTTTGATTGAAGCATTAGATCCATATCGAAATTAAGAATCCGTAGCAAAAAGAATCGTCGAATTTGGACATCGTATGAGGATTTTATGGTCATTTTACTAAGAACTAAGTTGCCAGATTTTTAAGATTAATTACGAAATTGCCACTGACGGCGTATTTAAAAATCTGCACTATTTGCAAATATTAAAACCAACATATCTCCTTCATTATAAGGTCAAATTGAGTGATTCAAAATCCTAACTTGACTAAAATTTTACAAGAAATCTATTAGGCATAAAAAGCGAGTTTCAGGATCGTTTGGCACGAAAAACGAGTCAGAATAGCTGACAAAAAAATATATAAAATAAGGGTTTGTTCATTCGGTCATATTTTGAGTTGGGGAGCTCAGATTTGGGCGATTTTCACCATATGGATTAAAATTTGAAGCTTTTGGAGATCGATTCCAGAGACGAGGGCATCTAGGAGTAGGATTGTACACGGTTAAGGTAAGTAACAGTTTTAACTCTGGCTTTGTGGGTATAAACTCGGAGAATTTGATATCATGCGATTGTTTGGAGGTGATAACCACGCTAGGTGAGTGGCGTGTGTGTGTGCACCACGAGGGATTGAGACTTGGTCCGTCCCGTGAGGCTGTGAGGCCTAATAGCTATCATATATGGTTATGTGTTTACTTGTTGTTGAACTTGACTGCCTTCATGTTAGAGATCATGCTTAGGCTTTATTCATGCTCACATTATTTACACTCAGTCATAGAAATTATTGTACATATTTACATCAGTCTCTATTATTTTGCTGATATGCTGTGACACTTGATGTGGGATGTGTCCCCTTAATTGTTGGTGATGGTGAGGCTAGAGAGCTTCGTGACTGAGTGAGGCCAAGGGCCTATTGTGAGATATTTGATATGATATTATATGATACCATAGCGCCTGAGTTGTCTGCGTAGGACGTGAATTAACCGTGCGGATCTAGGTATTGATACTATAGCGCGTGAATTGTCCACATAACACGTGAGTTGACCGTGCAGATCCAAGTATTGATATTATGGCATGTGAGGTGTCCGTGCAGCACGTGAGTTGTCCGTGCTTTAGCTCTTGGGCTTTGGAAGCCCCTCCGAAGTCTGTACACACCCCTAGTGAGCGTAGGTACCTATTGAGTGTTGAGTGCGAGTGCCGAGTGCCGAGTGCTGAGTGATGGAGTGACATTGCTGTGAGGTTGCATTTACTTTTGCTGTATTTATCTGTTAATTTCTTTATAATATTTGTTGATTATGGAATTTTACCTGTTTGTTTCTGTTCATTTTAAATTGTGAAATAAATAATTGGATTGTTCTGCGTAGCTCGTCACTACTACTCAGTTCCTTTGTTAATTATGTCGCTATTGAGTCGGTTGACTCATACTACACCCTGCATTTTATGTGCAGATCCAGGTGAGTTAGAGGGAGGCGATCATTGACTTCAGGCCGGCTATCTTTGGAGGCTGCAAGGTAGCTTCCAGTGTCCGCAGGACCTTGTTACTCCTCTTATCATCTATTTCTTCGTTTGGACAGTATTTACAGTTATTTATCTTAGTTCATTGTCTTAGACGTTGTGACTTAGTGACACTCTGATGTTTGGGGCTCGTTTCCGTATTTTCTATATTATATTTAGAATTGATTTATTTTATGAAAAATTTAAATATTGAATTTTTTTTTATTAATTTCATATAATCGATTTAGTAGTAATATTTTGAGAAATAGGCTTGCCTTGTAACACGATAGGCGCCATCACGACCAAGGTTAGATTTTGGGTCGTGACAAGTTGGTATCAGAGCCTAGGTAACATAGGTCTCATGAGTGATGAGCGGGTTTAGTAGAGTCTTGCGGATCGGTACAGAGACGTTTGTACTTATCTTCGAGAGGCTGCAGAACCTTTAGGAAAACTTCACATTCTTGAATTCTTATCGTGCGGTATTTATTCAGCTAGAAGCGTAAGTCTTTGATTACCTTCCACGCATTCGTATGTGCACATGAGCGCCCAATATCAGTTGTGCATCGACGGGTTGTGATTCCCTAGATGAGGTGCGAGATGTGATTTCTGTGTGTTGATGTCGGGCCAGTCTGGAGGACTTGAGGTCGGATTTTGACCGTATCTTGAGCATTGAGGTGTTGATTGAGTGAGCACGTGCTTGTGGACTTATATGTCCGGTAGCCTATTAGTGGAAATGGTGGCTGGATGGATACGTGATGACTATGATGTGACCGCGAGAGGAGTTCATATGATTTGAATGTGACGAGAAGGTATTGCTGAAGGTTTCACCTAATTGAGACTCTAGGTATGTTTTTAGACTCGTTCGAGGACGAGCGTTTGTTTAAGAGGGGGAGGATGTAACGATCCGGCCTGTCGTTCTGAGAGTTATAGCCCCGTTTCTCCCATTTAT
Organism: Nicotiana paniculata; assembly: GCA_005239505.1. Taxonomy (NCBI): domain Eukaryota; kingdom Viridiplantae; phylum Streptophyta; class Magnoliopsida; order Solanales; family Solanaceae; genus Nicotiana; species Nicotiana paniculata. Next base: position 114,991 of record ML336236.1, read on the forward strand.
GCTTCTTTATGTATTTTTCAGCTGTGTTGAGTTGTATCGAGTTGGTAGGATTGGGTCCGGAGTAGTCTTGGAGTGAAATGAGACACTTAGTCTCTTAGTTAGAAAGCTAAGTTAGAAAAGTCAACCGAAAGTTGACTTATGAGTAAACGAACTCGGATTTGGATTTTCATGATTCGATTAGCTTTGTTGGATGATTTTAGACTTAGGAGTGTGTTCGGAATGTAATTTGGAGGTCCGTGGTAGAATTAGGCTTGAATTGGCGAAAGTAGGAAATTTGGCAATTTTGGTCGGCAATGAAAAATTAGGTATCAGGGTCGGAATGGAATTTCGGAAGTTGGGGTAGGTTCGTAGTGTCATTTGTGACATGTGTGAAGAACTTGAGGTCATTCGGACGTGGTTCGATAGGTTTCGGTGTCGTTGGCGAATTTTAGAAGTTTAGAAGTTCTTAGGCTTGAATCCGAGGTTGATTTGGTGTTTTGATGTTTTTTTGGGTGTTTTGGAGGTTAGACTAGGTTCATGTAATGATATATGACTTGTTGGAATTATTGGTTGACGTACCGAGGGCCTCAGGTGAGTTTCGGATAGGTTTGGGTTGTGCTGCGCTCATTTTTCTTATGTTTCGACGCAATTTCTTCAAGCATAAATGATATCATATTGAACAAATGAGCACCAATTTCTTTTTTTATTAAAGCATTAGATACCTATCGTAATTACAAACCCGTAGCAAAAAGAATCGTCGAATTTGGACATCGTATAAGGATTTTATGGTCATTTTACGAAGAACTAGGTTGCCAGATATTTTAGATTAATTAGGAAATTGCCACTGACGGCGTATTTAAAAATCTGCACTATTTGCAAATATTGAAACCAACATATCTCTTTTATTATAAGGTCAAATTGAGTGATTCAAAAGCCTAACTTGACTAAAATTTCACAAGAAATCCATTGGAGGCATAAAAAGCGAGTTTAGGAATTGTTTGGCACGAGAAACGAGGCAGAATAGCGAGCAGAAAAATATATAAAACAAAAATTTGTTCATTCGGTCATACTTTGAGTTGGGGAGCTCGGATTTGGGCGATTTTTACCATATGGATTGGGATTCAGAGCTTTTGGAGACCGAGTCCAGAGACGAGGGCATCCCCGAGTAGGATTGTACGCGAGTAAGATAAGTAACAGTTTTAACTCTGGCTTTGAGGGTATAAACCTGGAGAATTTGATATCATGTGATTGTTTTGGGATGATACCCATGCTAGGTGACGAGTGTGTGGGTGTTCACCGCGAGGGATTGAGACTTGGTCCGTCCCGTGAGGCTGTGAGGCCTAATAGCTATCATCTGTGGTTATGTGTTTACTTGTTGTTGAACTTGACTGACTTCATGTTAGAGATTATGCTTAGGCTTTATTCATGCTCACATTATTTTCCCTCAGTCATAGAAATTATTGTACATGTTTACCTTAGTGTCTATTATTTTGCTGATATGCTGTGACACTTGATGTGGGATATGTCCCCTTAATTGTTGATGATGGTGAGGCTAGAGAGGTTCGTGACTGAGTGAGGCCGAGGGACTATTATTAGATATTTGATATGATATGATAAGATACCATTGCGCGTGAGTTGTCCGTGTAGCACGTGAGTTGACCGTGCAGATCCAGTTATTGATACCATAGCGCGTGAGTTGTCCGCGCAGCACGTGAGTTGACCGTGCGGATCCATGTATTGATATTATGGCAAGTGAGTTGTCCGTGCAGCACATGAGTTGTCCATGCTTTAGCGCTTTGGCTTTGGGAGCCCCTACGGAGTCTGTACACACCCCTAGTGAGCGCATGTACCTATTGATTGTTGAGTGTATTGAGTGCTAAGTGCAAGTGTTGAGTGCCGAGTGCTGAGTGATGGAGTCACATTGCTGTGAGGTTGCATTTACTTTTGTTGTTGCTGTATTTATCTGTTAATTTCTTTGTAATATTTGTTGATTATGGAATTTTATCTGTTAATTTCTTTGTTTTGTTGATTATGGAATTTTACCTGTTTATTTCTGTTCATTTGAAATTGTGAAATAAATAATTGGATTGTTCGTCTTAGCTCGTCACTACTACTCAGTTCCTTAGTTATTTCAGTCACTACTGAGTCGGTTGTACTCATACTACACCCTGCACTTTATGTGCAGATCCAGGTGAGTTAGAGGGCGGTGATCGTTGAGTTTAGGCCGGCTATCTTTGGAGACTGCAAGGTAGCTGCCAGCGTCCGCAGGACCTTGTTACTCCTCTTATCATCTATTTCTTCCTTTGGATAGTATTTACAGTTATATATCTTAGTTCATAATCTTACACGCTCGTTACTTAGTGACACCCCGATGTTTGGGGCTCGTTTCCGTATTTTCTATATTATATTTAGGGTTGATTTATTTTGTGAAAAATTTAAATGTTGGAATTTTTTTATTACTTTCATATAATCGATTTAGTAGTAATATTTTGGGAAATAGGCTTGCCTCGTAACACGATAGGTGCCATCATCACCATGGTTAGATTTTGGGTCGTGATAGAAAGCTTTCAGGACCCGATATGGCCATTATGAGTTCCTTGTGATGTCTTTTGGGCTGACCGACGTCCCAACAACGTTCATGCATCTGATGAACAGTGTGTTTCAGCCTTATCTGGACTCATTCGTTAATGTATTCATTGATGATATCCTAGTGTACTCTCGTAGCCAGGAGGAGCATGCTCAACATTTGAGGACCGTGTTGCAGCGGTTGACGGAGGAGAAGTTTTATGCAAAGTTCTCCAAGTATGAGTTTTGGCTCCATTCAGTGGCGTTCTTGGGAAACGTGGTGTCCATTGAGGGTATTCAGGTGGATCCGAAGAAGCTAGAGGCGGTTCAGATTTGGCTCAGACCATCCTCAACCACAGAGATTCGGAGTTTTCTTAGTTTGGCTGGTTATTACCGTCGTTTTGTAGAGGGCTTCTCATATATTGCATCGCCCTTGACCAAATTGACCCAAAAGGGTGCTCCTTTCAGTTGGTCGGATGAGTGCGAGGAGAGCTTTCAGAAGCTCATGACTGAATTGACCATGACTATAGTTTTAGTTCTACCATCAGCTTCTGGTTCTTACATAGTGTATTGTGATGCTTCGCGAATTAGTATTGGGTGTGTTCTGATGCAAGAGGGTAGAGTGATTGCTTATGCTTCGCACCAGTTGAAGCCCCATGAAAAGAACTATCCTGTCCACAACCTCGAGTTAGCAGCTATTGTTCATGCCTTGAAGATTTGGCGGCACTATTTGTACGGTATCCATTGTAAGATTTATACTGATCAACGGAGTTTGCAGCATCTGTTCAAACAGAAAGATCTTAACTTGCGTCAGCGGAGGTGGTTGGATCTTCTTAAGGACTATGATATCACCATTTTGTACTATCCCGGGAAGGCCAATGTGGTGCCCGATGCTTTGAGTCACCGGGCGGAGAGTTTGGGGAGCTTAGCATATCTTCCAGCAGCAGAGAGGCCATTGGTCTTGGATGTTCAGGTCTTAGCCAGCCAGTTTGTTAGATTGGATGTTTTTGAGTCGAGTCGAGTATTGGCTTGTGTGGTCTCTCGGTCTTCTCTTTATGATCGTATCAGGGAGCGTCAGTATGATGACCCCTATCTTCTTGTCCTTAAGGATATGGTGTAGCATGGGGATGCTAAGGAGGTCACTATTGGGGATGATGGTGCACTAAGGATGTAGGGCAGTCTACGTGTGCCCAATGTGGATGGTTTGCGTGAGTTGATTCTCCAGGAGGCTCACAATTCATGGTATTCTATTCATCCAGGTGCCGCGAAGATGTATTAGGAATTGAGGCAGCATTACTAGTGGAGGAGAATGAAGAAGAACATAGTGGAGTATGTAGCTCGATGTCTAAATTTACAGCAAGTGAAATATGAGCATCAGCGACCACGTGGTTGCTTCAGAAGTTAGAGATTCCAGAGTGGAAGTGGGAGCGGATCACTATGGATTTCTTTGCTGGTCTTCCACGAGCTCAGTGGAAGTTTGATGCAGTTTGGGTGATTGTAGATAGGCTGACCAAGTCAGCTCATTTCATTCCTGTGATGGCTACCTATTCTTCCGAGCAGCTGGCTCGAGTGTATATCCGCGAGATCGTCAGGATTCATGGTGTATCGGTATCTATCATCTCTGACTGGGGTACACAGTTTACATCAAGGTTCTGGAGGGCCGTACAATATGATTTGGATACTCGTGTGGAGTTGAGCAATAACATTTCACACCCAGATGAACGGACAGTCCGAGTGCACTATTCAGATATTAGAGGATATGCTCAGTGCTTGTGTGATGGAGTTTGGAGGTTCGTGGGATCAGTTCTTGCCTCTAGCGGAGTTTGTTTACAACAACAATTATCAGTCGAACATCCAGATGGCACCGTATGAGACTTTGTATGGTAGGTGGTGTAGGTCTCCAGTGGGTTAGTTCGAACTGGGCGAGGCTAGATTATTGGGTACAGACTTGGTTCAGGATGCCCTGGAGATGGTTAACGTGATTCAGGATCGACTACGCTTAGCCTAGTCCAGACGAAGAGTTATGCGGATCGAAAGGTTCACAATGTTGTATTCATGATTGGAGAGCGGGTCCTGCTCTAGGTGTCACCCATGAAGGTTGTTATGAGGTTCGGAAAGAAGGGCAAGCTGAGCCCGAGGTTTATCAGCCCATTTGAAGTGTTGCGACTTGTTAGGGAGGTTGCTTATGAGCCTGTCTTGCCTCCCAGTCTAGCAGCAGTTCATCCAGTATTCCATGTTTCTATGCTCCGGAAGTATCACGGTGATCCGTCTCATGTGTTGGATTTCAGCTCAGTCCAGTTGGACAAGGATCTATCTTATGTTGAGGAGCCAATGGCTATTTTGGACAGGCAGGTTCGAAAGCTGAGGTTAAAGAAAATTGCTTCCGTGAAGGTTCAGTGGAGGGGTCATCCGGTCGAGGAGGCGACTTGGGAGACCGAGCATGATATGCGCAATAGTTATCCTCATCTTTTCACCACTTCAGGTATGTCTCTATACTTGTTCGAGGACGGACGTTTGTGTAAGAGGGGGAGGATGTAACGACCCGACCGGTTATTTCGAGAGATGTAGCCCCATTTCCCTATTTTCTGCTTCTTTTGTGTTCTACGGCTGTTATATGACTTACCGGGTTAGTTGGTTCGTGTCCAGAGTGATTTCAAAGTGAATTGAGACACTTAGTCTCTTAATTGGAAGCTTAAGTTGGAAAAGTCGGTCGGATGTCGACTTATGTGTGAACGACCTCGGATTTGAATTTTGATGATTCTGTTAGATTCTTTAGGTGATTTTGGATTTAGGGGTGCGTCCGGAATGTGATTTGAAGGGTCGTAGTAGAATTAGGTTTGAATTGGTGAAAGTTGGAATTTTGGAAAATTGACCGAAAGTGGAACTTTTGATATCGAGGTCAGATTGGATTTATGAAAATTGGAGTAGGTCCGTGGTGTCATTTATTACTTGTGTGCCAAATTTGAGTTTAATCAGACGTAATTTGATAGGTTTCGGCGTTGTTTGTATAATTTGGAAGTTTCGAAGTTCATCAGGCTTGAATCCGTGTGTAATTCGTATTTTGGATGTTGTTTGAGGTGATTTGAGAATTTGACTAAGTTCATATTGGGTTATAAGACTTGTTGGTATGTTTCGTTGAGGTCCCGGGGACCTCGAGTTGATTTCGGGTGGTTAACGAACTTGGTTTTTAGTTGGTAAAGTTGATGAAGTTGGCATGTTACTGGTGTAATCACACCTGCGATGGGATTAGCGGCAGGATTGGCGCAGATGTAGAGCTGGGGCTAGCCTGGGGAAAACGCAGGTGAGATAGGGAATGTGCATCTGCGAGCCCGCACATGCGAGAAGGGCTCCATAGATGCGAGATAGTAGGGGAATGCTGTTTCCGTAGAAGCAGATGAGGGGTCGCCGAAGCGCTTCCGCAGGTACGAGACCTGGAGCGTAGGTGCGAGTCTAGTGATTTTAGTGGTTTCCGTAGATGCGGATATTTTTGCAGAGGAGCGGTTCCGCATGTGCGGAAATAAGGCCGCATGTGCGAAAGTCCTGGGCAAAACATATAAATACGGGACTTCGAGATTTTTCACCATTTTCACCATTTTGAACTTGGATTTTGGAGGATTGTGAAAGGGATTACTGAGGTAAGGTCCTTTTGTCCATTTATCTTCAATAATGATGTTTCCCCACTGATTTTACACCTAGTTGGTGAGTTTTTCGAGGTGAAATTTGGGGGTTTAGGGCTAGTGAATTGGAGAGTGAATTTTGGGGGATTTGGATGACCAAATGGTGTCGAATTTTGATAAATTTGGCATGGTTTGACTCGTGAGTGAATGTACTTTCGGGTTTTGTGACTTTTGTCTGATTTCGAGACGTGGGCCCGGGGGTCGGGTTTGAGCCAATTTCGGATTTGGCTTATAATTTCGTGTTTTTCTTATGGAATTAATTCCTTTAGCCTATATTAATTATATCGTATTGCTTGTGGCTAGATTCTGGGTGTTTGGAGACCGATTCGAGAGGCAAAGGCACTTTGGAGTAGAGTTTTGCGCGATTTTGAGGTAAGTAACAGTTTTAAATCTGGCCCTGAGGGTATGAAACCCCGGATTTGGTATGATGTGATTATTTTGGAGGTGACGCACATGCTAGGTGACGGTCGTGTGTGTGTGCACCGCGGGGGATTGTGACTTGGTCCGTCCCGTGAAACTGTAAAGTCGAATAGCTTACTATTAACTACATGTTCCCTATGTTTTATGGAAATTTGGCTGTAATTCATGTTAGAAATCATGCTTAGGCCATACGATATCACTGTTGGGACACGCAACGGTCGTGTACTTGTTGAATTAGCTGCTATTTGTTGTCTTATACTCAGTCATAATTTTACTTGCGTATCATATCTTCGTCTCCTCTTATTTTCTTCTTGATACCTATTATTTTCTCTTTTGGGGTTGATTTGTATGATTTCTGAGAACCCGAGAGACTGGAGAGGTTGGTGACTAAGATAGGGCCTGAGGTACAAGCTGTGAGCTATGTGAATGTATATGGATCGGGTTGCACACTGAAACGAGCCTGAGGGCTGGATGTATATGGATCGGGTTGCACGCCGCAACGAGCCTTATGGCTATTTATATATTATGAATCGGGTTGCAAGCCGTAATGATCCTTATGGCTATTTATATATTGGATTGGGCTGCACGCCGCATCGATATAGCGGTTGGGCTGAAGGAGCCCCTCCAGAGTCTGTACACCTCCAGTGAGCGTAGGTACCTATTGAGTGTGAGTATTAAGGGCTGAGAGCCAAGTGTTTGAGCTATTGAGAGGTTGAGTGACTGTTGACCTGAGAGGTTGCATTTGTTTACTTTGTTGCTGCACTTAGTTGATTTATGTCATTATTCTGAACTTCTGGAAAATATTGTATCCAGTTTTACCTGAACTTGGTAATGTGTAACTGACTTGACTTAAATTGCTGAAATTGAAACATGTCTACTTTCATTGCTGAAATTAATGAAATGAACTGTAATTGTATAGCTCGTCACTACCTTTCAGTTCTTTATTTGTTATTGTTACTTACTAAGTTGGTTGTACTCTCGCTACACCCTGCACACCGTGTGCAGATCCAGGTGTTTCCGAACACGGAGGACGTTGATCTGGTGCGTGGTTTAGTATTAGAGATTCAAGAGGTAGTTGTCGGCGTTCGCAATCCTTGTCTCTCCTTCCTTATTATATTTTCTTTTCTGTACTGGTATTTTGACACAGACACTTGTAAACACTGTTTCTTAGACTAGTATTTTAGATGCTCATGACTTGGTGACACCTCGATTTTGGGGCTATTTTTCCGCACTGTATCTTGAGTTTAAATCCTATTTTTACGAAAACTCTATCATGTAAAAGCTTTTGATTTATCGTTTATGAAACATTGGAAGTATTTTTGAGATTCGGCTAGCCTAGTATCATCGATAGGTGCCATCACGACATGTTAGGATTTTGGGGCGTGACATATACATATCATTTTTTTGTTCATCTTCTACTTTGAATTTTCAATTCAAACTACCTCAAAACTTCATCAAATCATCCCAAAAATGATATTCATGCTCCTTAAGGCGTATCTGATATGTGGCTAGAATTCATGGTTTAACGCATTATGTGCCTTACATTTTATGTGCGTTAATGATAAAAATACACTTTGTGTGTGCATAATGGAGTCTATTTCATGTGTAGGTGGATTGGAGATGGAAGCCGAGCTAGATGGATGCATAAATGTCAAAAATACGCTCAAGAGTCAAAAAGGAGTGAACCTGGTTATAGCCAGGCGTTTGGGCTGTAAAGCCTGGCCTAGGCAGGCGTTTGGCAGGCGTTTGGGCCCTAACTCCAGGGCTGGCCAGGCGTTTGGCCTGTAACGCCTGGTCCCTGATCCAGCCCAGTCCGAGTTTTAAAGGCTTTAAGTGTTTCCCGGTTTGACTAAAAGTATCCTACACGTTTAGGGTTTGTCCCAAAACATATAAATAGACCAAAAAACACAACTTTGAGAGACTGATGCCATTAGAGACAAGAGAAGCGTGTGGAATACTACTCAGCGAAGCAAAACATTGATTTTTACATCCTTTATTCATTACTCTGTAATTTAATTATGCAAGTTATTTTGTATTTGATTATTATGAGCATGAGTAGCTAATTTCTTTAATCTAGGGTTTTGGTGGAACCCGTTGGGGGATGAACTTATCGTGATATTAATATAGTTTGGTTGGTATTTCTATTTTTTCAACTACGTTCTTGTTGTAGTTAATTGAAAGGATCCTCAATTAGCTGTGCCTATTTATTATGTATCTACTTGAGAGAGAGTGCATATTTAGGTAGTTGTTTGAAAAACATCACTCCCGAAGTATAGACGAAAGTCATAACCGAGGGTTTAGAGGTTGGATTAGAAATAACGATACCTCGGGTGTAATCTNAAGTAGAATTAGTAAAACATTACCAATTGATATTCAAAATTCTTGAGAAAGTTGATTAAGTAAAATTTCGTATTCAGACGGCTTGCTTGATACGTTAATTCCCTGTGGGATCGACTCTGGGCTTAATACCCCGGATTATATTTGCAACGCCCGCTTAGTCTTTTATTAGACATAGTTGAGCATGATCAAATTTTGGCGCCGTTTCCCGGGACTTAAGGTGTTATCAATTAGAGTTGGAAGAAATACAAAATTCTTAAGTATAGTCAATTTTCTTCAATTTTCATCTATACATTGAAATTTTAACGTTTGCTAACTTGGTTGTACATGTGCATGCTTAGAAACTCATCGAGAATTGGTGAGGTATTAGAAGACTTATCAGATCCCGAGAAAGTTTTCAATGCCTTAAACCGGGCCAACCGGAAAAGCAAACAACAACCATCAATTGAACAACTTGAACCCGACATGGAAGATCCAAACAACAGGAACAACAATGGGGACGACGTGGTAGACCCAGTTGCGCAAATAGGGGCTGAGGCTCCTTTATATGACTGGGCACAACCCACGGCGGAGAATTTAGCCACTGCGATACTAGTCCCTCAAATACAGGCTGAGTCTTTCCAGATTACAAATAATATGCTGCACTTGTTGCAGAACAAGGGACTATTTTCACGGTCATACATTGAAGACCCCCAACAACATTTGAAGAATTTCCTATCGATTTGCAAAACTCAAAGGCAGCCAAACGTCACTCAAGAAGCGATAAAAATGTTATTGTTTCCATTCTCAGTGACAGGAGCAGCCCAAACTTGGATAAACTCGCTCCCCATCAATTCCATCATCACATGGGAGGAGTTAGTTAAGTAGTTCGTGAACAAATTCCATCCACCCAACAAGACAGCTCAATAAATTGATGAAATCTTGAGCTTCAGACAGAAACCAGTTGAAACATTGCAGGAGACATGGGAACGATTTAAGGGAATGTTGGTTATCTGTCCACACCATGGTATTCCTAAGCAGATGTTGGGACAATGTCTTTATATGGGTCTGGCTGATACTGTAAAGGCAAATGTTGATGCTTCAGCTAGTGGAGCATTCTTGAGCAAAACATGGAGAGAAAGTCAGATCCTGCTTGATAAAATGGCGCAGAATTCAGGATGGACAACCAAGAATGCACCCATTACTCCTGTATTTCACTCAGTGTCCTTCGATCCATCCAATACTATTGCGGAGAACATGGCCACCTTGATAACACAGATGAGCATACTAACTAAGAAGGTGGAGGAATTAGGGCAAAAGCAGCAGGTACATATCGTGGATACAACCGATGGGGGCTTATTCCCATCTTGCATTATTCAACCATTTGGTCACCCTCCTTACCCAGAAAACATGAATTATGTGTCAAATTATGGAGACAAGGGGGACAGAACTGGGGTCAGAAAGTTTAACCGTATAGACCACCTCACCAACAACAGAACAATGGAAACATGGGTGCCATGAGACCTCAAGGTAATGTAGAACCTTATCAGAGGACACAAGGTTATAACAATCAGAATCAACAACAAACATACCACCCTCCTCAGCAACAACATGGGGGGAGGCAAGAAGATGGGTTTTCCAGGTTAGAAGCTATGATGCAGCAGGTTATTGGGTCAAATGCCAAAATGAGTGAGAGAGTAGATGTACATGATGCATCTATTAAAAATATTGAAGTACAGTTAGGCCGGATATCTATGGCAGTGAAAAATCGTCCTCGTGAGACTTTACCTGCAGATACTCAGGTAAATCCTACAGACCAGGGCCCAAGGAAGCTGATGGTAGTGAGTCTCTACAATGGAAGGGACTTAGACTTGGAACTAGAGATATCTCGTGAAAGCAGGCAGGCCGAGACACTAGTACCCATGACGATTGAACTTGACGATTCAACAAACTTGACCAAGGTAACAGTGCAACCCACTGAAGGAGAACCTAGTACGCAGAGTGAGGCTAAAAAAGAAGCGGAGATAGCCCAGGAGCCGGTAGTTGAGGTGGTGGCTGAGAAAGAAAAGTCCCAAATCACTGGGGAAAAGAAACCTCCAGCTCCATTCCCTCAGAGGCTGGCCAAATACCAAAAGGATGAACAGTACAAAAAGTTCTTGGACATGCTAAAGCAAATACAAGTAAATATCCCATTGATTGATGCGTTGAAGGAAATGCCTGGTTACGCTAAAATGATGAAGGACTTGATGTCTATAAAATTTGACTTCCAAGATCTGGCTACTTTCACCCTTACTCAGACTTGTAGTGCGGTGGTGACGCGTCCTATTGCTGAAAAGTTGTCTGACCCAGGGAGTTTTACAATTCCTTGTACCATTGGCAACTTAGCTTTCGCCAAAGCTCTATGTGATTTGGGGACCAGTATTAATCACATGCCCCTGGCCATTTACAATAGCCTGGGGATTGGTAGAGCCAGACCAACTTAATGTTATTGCAGCTAGCTGACAAGACGGTAAAGAGACCGTCAGGCATTCTGGATGATGTATTGGTGCAAGTGGGGAAGTTTGTGTTCCTTGCTGATTTGTGATACTAGATTGTAAGGTGAATGAGGAAATTCCCATAATCTTGGGAAGGCCATTATTGGCCACAGGCAGAGCCCTCATCGATTGTGAAACCGGTGAACTTAAGATGAGGCTCAATGATGAAGAAATCACGTTCAACGTGCAGAAGTCCATGAGGCGACCAAGTGAGTTCGCCAACTGCTCTCTTATTGATGTCGTGAACGTGATCCTAGAAGAAGATGATGCGCCCTTGACTATTGGGGACCCTCTGACTGCATGTTTGATGAATCTAGATGATATGAACGGTGAAGAACTGGTAGATTGGGTGTTAGCACTTGAAGAAAAAGGGGTCTGGCCGAAGGCTCCCGAGTTTGAGTCATTACACTTAGAGAAAAGAGAGAGCCCGCCGGTCAGGCCATCTGTTAAAGAACCACACAAGTTGGAACTGAAACCACTGCCACCTTATCTAGTTAATAGGAACAAAAAACCCATGGATGATGACATACAGGAAGTTCTAGTGGAGAAGGCCAGACTGGATTTTGAGGATGTCAATGTGGTAGAAAAGATACTAGAGTTAACCAAGGACATTGATGATACGTATTTTGTTGAATCTAGTGTCATTAGTGTTGTGGATGTTGATTGCATTGGTACACACTCCAATCATTTTTTCAGAGTGTGTTTGGATGATGATATGAAAATAGAGTCATCCGAACCACTTGAGGAGTCAAGGAATAAGGAACAAGATGCCTACACTCTGGAAGTCTTCTTTCCAGAAAGTCGGGAATACACATCTCATCTAAAGGCTAAGAAGTGCAGATTACTACATTGTTTTATTGGGCCAGTCAAATTCGTTCCACCACCCCAGGAGCATGATCATAGAGCAGAATCAAAACTTGGGGTCCAATTCATAAGTTCAAAGTGGAGGCATATAGTGATTCAAGCTTTTGTCCGAAGGAGCATGGAAAGCAAAACTAATGGAGAGGATGAGCATGATGAAGGATGGAGAGTGTCAGAGGATGACGATGCTGCTTGATCAGGGAGTTTCTTGCACCTTATTTTTACTTCTTGTCTTGTCTATATGTGATTCACTGAGGACATTGCATGATTTAAGTGTGGGGTGTTGTAAATATTTGTTGTGGTTTGTTGTGTTTAGTGTGCTTTCTTGTTAGTAGTTTTAGCTTTTCTTGTTAGTAAGTTTTTTTTTTTTTTTGTAAGTTTTGTAGCTTTTTATGTTAGTCTTTTTATTTTAGGTAGAACAAAACAGGAAAAAAAAATTTAGAAAAATGTGGACTCTTCCCGGCGATGGATCTCCTAGATAGTTTTCTTGAGGGAAGTAAGTCTAAAGAAAATACCAAAAAGATTTTTGTTTTAGGTAGTGTAGTAATTCCCCCTTGGTTTTTCTTTGGACCGCGGTGCTTTTCCAAGGGTTTTTAATTGAACCGGGTGTAGGTAGTTTTTAATTTTTAGGAGTAGGTACCACATGGTTGAGAAACTAATCACAGCAATATCTTGGAACTTTGTGATGCCTTGAGAATAGTCAGCACTCTAGTTGTGACGCTTAGGCTCAATTTTTGACTCTAGGATAAATACCTTAAATCGTGGATTCTTAAATTTGCTTAACTGCTTTGACTGGAGTGTCGTGATAGAACCAATCCTGCATGAGTTATGTGCCATGTCTGCGTGAGATTTTGTATGTATTCTATGCATTACATTTGATGTCTAGAACTTGCTCTGTGTGTGTGCGAAGCGAAATAGGAGTATTGTTCAGTATAGGAAGTGATATAGGCATTTCTTCGTTAAGCCAGATATATAAAGTTTACCCACCTAATTGTTATGTATCGTAGTTAACCCCGTTGAGCTTATAATCCTGTTTCTTTAGTAACCACATTACAAGCCATACCCCTTTGTTTGAATCGATCATATATTTGAACCTTGTAAGCACTGGAAATGTGATGAGGTATGGAAAAGTTAAAGTGTGGGGGTGGTAGGTCGGTTTTTGAGGGGAACATTTGAAATAAGGAGAAAGGTGTACTGTTTTGAAAAAGTAAGAGTCACTTAGGAAAAAAAAATAGAAAAAAAAAATAGTTGTATTGTTGTGAAAAAAATATAAAATAAATATATATTCCTTGACAAGTGGTGACTATTAATGTAATTGTGCTTAAAAAAAGTATGGGGTAATACACATTGATGTGAAGGTGGAGTTTGGCTTAATATAAGTTTGAGATTGAATGCTAAAGTATATGTATTAAAGTGCTTAGGGAGGTGTAGTCACTCTTATATCTAAATGTATCATACCCGTTCGGCAGCCTACATTACAACCAAATAAAGTCCTACTTGATCCTAGACTGAATGAGCTCGATTAGTAGAGTAGTACACTACAGGCAAGCCTATGGTGCATCTTTTGTGGCATATGATATTATTTCTGAGTGTGAGTAGATTCTTTCTATCTTGAGTTCCTAAGTGTTCTTTAATTTCATTGTGTGTGGAACTAGCTCTTTGATTTGGTGAGGGCACATGATTCATGAAGGAAAGGTAATGTTGTTGACCTCTATGTTATAGTAGTTAGTGAATTGTGAATAAAGCATGGCATTTGTGAGTCGAGTATTGAGGCGAGGATGTCACACCTTTGTGCTTAAACTATTTTAAAAATTCTTGGTATAACGCGTTAAGGGATTTGCGTAATAATTTGTGTTCATGGGTGTAGTTTAATTGCTCAAGGACGAGCAAATGTTTAAGTGTGGGGTGTTGATGTGCGGCTAGAATTCATGGTTTAAAGCATTATGTGCCTTATATTTTATGTGCGTTAATGATCAAAATACACTTTTTGTGTGCATAATGGAGTCTATTTCATGTGTAGGTGAATTGGAGATGGAAGCCGAGCTAAATGGATGCATAAACGTCAAAGATACGCTCAAGAGTCAAAATGAGTGAACCTGGCTATAGCCGGGCGTTTGGGCTGTAAAGCCTGGCCTAGGCAAGCTTTTGGCAGGCGTTTGGGCCCTAACGCCAAGGCTGGCCAGGCATTTGGCCTATAACGCCTGGTCCCTGATCCAGCCCAGTCCGAGTTTTAAAGGCTTTAAGTGTTTGCCGGTTTGACTAGAAGTATCCTACACATTAAACATATAAATAGACCCAAAAATATGACTTTGAGAGACTGATGCCATTAGATACAAGAGAAGCGTGTGGAATACTACTCAGCAAAGCAAAACATTGATTTTTACATCCTTTATTCATTACTCTGTAATTTAATTATGCAAGTTATTTTGGATTTGATTATTATGAGCATGAGTAGCTAATTTCTTTAATCTAGGGTTTTGGTGGAACCCGTTGGGGGATGAACTTATTGTGATATTAATATAGNATGATTGATAGAGACAACTAATCAAACTATAGGAAGTATCCAAGAAAGAAGTTCACCGACGGGGAAAATCATAACCTTAGACTTTTTTCTAATTGTTTACACCGCATTGTTAGTTAATCTTTAGTTTATTAATTTTGTTCAGTAGAAGTAGTAAAACATTACCAATTGATATTCAAAATTCTTGAGAAATTTGATTAAGTAAAAGTTCTTATTCTGACGGCTTGCTTGATACGTTAATTCCCTGTGGGATCGACTCTGGGCTTAATACCCTGGATTATATTTGCAACGCCCGCTTAGTCTTTTATTAGACATAGTTGAGCGTGATCAGTATCCAATCTATTCTTATAATACCAACTCAAAAGAAAATAAAATTTTGGCCTTTTTTTAACCACAAATAACTGATTGGATAATATTGGTAATATTTGAGTATATTAGTAATATTTAATGAATTGGACAATTTTTGTTAGAAACTAATTATAAATGAACATAGTTGATAGCTTTCCTTTTTGATACTACACATCCTAATATTAAAAATAATGATTCATTAACAAAGTTGGCATATAATGAGTGATGTCATTAAAGTAGAATTTTATTGTTGAATGAGGTTATAAACTTATTATATTTCCTAATCTTAAGTTGTATTGGAACTTGTTTTATTATGTTGGAATTTGACATATCTTAAACTTTTTTCTTTATTTTGAAATTGTGTTATATTTATGGTTCCCATTTGCTTGTTTTAATAGTATTGGTTTATTATTTCACGTTGCATGCTATTCATTTTTAGTTAGAATTGATAGATTGATTCTGTCAAACATTTTAATAATGATATAATATTATTTTTATAAATATTAACTTATTTTATCAAACATGCACTCCATGAGGTTCATACAAAACATATATTTTTAGTTTTATAATTAATAAAACTAAATATTGTTAATTTGAAAAATATATCAATTATTTTTATAATATTAGTTATAAATATATGATTACTAATTAATATATGTTCAAGAAAAAATATGTATCTTAAATAGCAAATTTAATATCATTTATACTTATAAAACGATCATTTACAGGCATATATTTATTATATTAACTTTTAAGTTTTGGTAATTACTTCATTTAAGATATAATCTAGCGGTGTAATAATACTTTTGAAACTAAATAGTAGACTTGTGATTACATTGTAATTATGTTATGACAAACAAACAGGTCATCGTAATTACTAGGCTGTGTAATTACTACCCTAGTATTACACCAATTCCAATGACCAGGTGACTTTCCAAACAGACCCAAAATAGTGTAAAAAGAATTGTTGGTAAAACAAAGTGTGGATTTTTCTCAACCTTCCATCTAGGGTTGGCATATATTGGGTAAAATTGATAATGCAAATGTAACGATCCGACCGATTATTTTGAGAATTAAAGTCCCATTCGGCAGCATAATGTCTCGAGCAACTACGTATATTGTGTTATGACTTGCGTGCATGGCCGAGTTTAGTTATTGGATGATTCAGAGTCAATTTGGAAGAAGGATTCTTATTTTAGAAGCTTAAGCGATAAGAGTTGACCAAATTTTGACTTTTGTGTAAACGACTCTGGAATGGGGTTTTAGTGGTTCCAGCAGCTTCGTATGGTGATTTTGGACTTAGGCGTGCATCCAGATTTGGATTTGGAAGTCCGTAGGTTAATTTGAAGTATTTCAGCGAAATTTGGAAAGTTGAAGTTTTGGAAGATTGAGAGGTTAGACTGAGAGTTAACTTTGGTGATATCGGGGTAAAAATGCGATTCCAAGAGTTGGAATAGCCCTGTTATGTCATTTGGGACTTGCATGCAAAATTTCACGTTATTCCGGGTTGATTTAATAGGTTTCAGTGCAAGTTTTTGAAGTTAGAAGATTTGAAAGTTCATGAGTTCGATTCATTTTGCGATTCATAGTTTCGACATTGTTTGATATGATTTGAGGTCTCGAGCGGGCCCGCGGTACTTTATGAAACTTTTTGGTGTGTTTCGACGGGGTCCCCGAGGCCTCGGGCGTGTTTCGGATGGGCTACTGGCCATTTCCCCCTTGTTTTGGATAGCTGTTCTGATATCTGGTGTCCCCATCTATGCGACCGCATAAGTGAAGCTCCAATTGCGAACGCTGTTTGGTGGGCTGACCGTTTTCCTCTTCACGTTCGCTCAGATAAGTCCGCGATCGCGGAAGTGTGCCTTTTTCTTCACCGCATTCGCATAAACCTATCCGCGTTCACATAGAGCTTTTGGTGGGGCAGTGTACTGCCTTTCTACGCGATCACATCCTTTTTCACGGGATCACGTAGTGCTTTTCTGGGAAGCATAATTTCTTGTACGCGATCACATTGGTTCATCCGCAATGATAATGAACAAATATCTGGGTAAATTATAAAAGTACTATATTCTGAGGTTTAGTCAGTTTTATCATTTTTGGAGTTGTGGAGCTCGATTTTGAGCGATTCTTCGTGGGTTTTCAACAAAATCATTGGGGAAAGTGTTCTTCACTCGAAATTTATTACATTTCATGATTTTATCTTATAATTAGTGTTTTGAGTTGAGGAAAATGAGAATTTTTGAAGAAAACTCAAAAGGTAAAATGATGATTTGAGGAACGAAGTGGTATCGGAATTTGATAATTATAATATGGTTGAACCGGAATGGTTGTTTGGGTTTTATGAAATTTGTCGGGTTCCGAGGTGTGGGGTCGGGGGTTGACTTTTGGGTTGATTTTAGTTTTTGATAAAATTGAAGATTTATTATCTGGAATAGTTTTTTATGAGTTTTATTTATGCTTTGAAGTTATTTTGACTAGATTTAAGCCGTCTTGAGGTTTTTTCACTCGAGAAGTTCATTTTAGAGTAACAGTCTATCTTCTTTGAGGTAAGTATTTGTCATGACCCAAAATCCTAACTTAGGTCGTGATGGCGCCCAACAGCAGGGTCAGGCAAGCCAACACTTAATTTACTAAGGTTTCTTTCTTATTAGATCAAACATTTAAACATATACTCAGTTTTTAAAACTTAAAACATGAATCGACAAGGATAATTAGCCAGTTTTTAATCAAAAGCGGTCATGAAGAGGCGTGAGCCAATATATATACAAACCCGAAATCCATAATAACTATCATGTGTGTGCCAGGAACTAGTGTCACAAGTCCTACAGGCATATTAACAGAATATACAAAAGATATAATATACAATCCCACTGTCTGAAGGAAATAGACGGGAAATAAGCAAAAGAAACCCCATGGTGCTGCCAGAGATCACCAGGAGAAAACAGCTCACCGTGAAGTCAGGTTCGTCTATGATCAAAATCAAGCTCCGGTCCGACAACCAGATGCACCAGCCTCAGAACCTGTACAATTAAGTACATAAGCGTAGCATGAGTATATAAATATATATGTACCCAGTGAGTATCCCGCCTAACCTCGAAGAGGTAGTGACGAGAGGTCGACTGAACACTCACTAAGTTCCAACAGTATAATTTAACAGAATATGATAGAAACGGTAGGCATGTAAAGGCAGTGAAGCAACAAATATATATAAGGCACTGAAATCCAAGGAAGTACTGGGAATGAATAAAACAATTACTACTTCACCTTCCCTCAAATATCTGTCAAATCAATGTCCATGAATTTAGTAACAAATAAATCATGCGCATGCAGGGTAAGGACAACCGGCCGAAGTCATAAGATAGTCATGTCCATGCACTGCCGAGGGTCAAACAACCCGAACCATAAGTGCACCTTTCCATAAAGTACTCACATCTAGGCACTGCCGAGGATCTAATGGCCCGAACCAAAAGTGCATATTTGCCATAGAGTAATCCTCTCTATGCACTGCCGAGGATTGAATGGCCCGAACCAAAAGTGCATCTCTCAATCCGCCGTGGCGTACGGTCCGTTCCCATAAGAGTGGGGAAATCACACTCCGCTCACGGAATGTAAATTGCGAAGTGGTCACATGCACACATATTATTCCTTTTTAAATTACTTTTCAGTGAACAATTCCTTACAAGTTTTCTCAAATTCTATGACCTCAGGGAAATAAGCCGCATGTAACATTAATTTATTAAGCATATAGTTCATATCAAGTAAAAAACAAAGCATGATGTGGGCCTAACTACCCAGACATAATAGTAATAGCCGCTACGTACAGACTCTCGTCACTTTGTACGTACATAGCCCCCACAATTATCACATATAGCATTTAAATCACCTAGGGGGACAGTTCCCTCTTACAAGGTTAGAAATGAGACTCACCTCGCGTCGCACCTACTCCCTGGGTCAAGAATGCGCCCGAAACTCCGAACTCGACACCCATGGACTCGAAACTAGCCAAATGTTATACAAATATATCAATTTATATTCAAAGCATGGAATTCTCCTATTATTTAGTCAAATTCACCATTCTTGAAGAAATCCCAAAATCTAACCCCGGGCCTGCATGCCCGGCTTCCGAAAATTCTCGAAGGAAACACTCACCCATAACCTAAGGATCGTTAATATATGATTTTTGTATGAATTCGTAGCCAATGCACGTGTAATTTTCTACATTTTTGAAAGCCCTAGGTTACTACCCCAAATCCTTAATTTTCACTAGTTAGGTAGTTAATTTAGTTTGTAATCCATGCATGAAACTAATATTAGGGTAAAATTTACTTACCTTCAATAACTAGGTCGTTTACCCCTCTTGAATGCTGAAAATCGTCCCAAGGAAGAAGAAGAAGATGAGGAAAATGAATTAAATCCCGTTATAAAAACACACTGCCCAGCTGCCCCTTCTATGCGAACGCATCAGGGGCAGTGCGTTCGCGATGAACAAATGGCCAGGCCTGTGAGGCCTTCTATGCGAATGCGGAGAGGTCTTCGTGAACGCGGAGGCTAGCTAGGCTAGACCTACGCGAACGCGGCTGGGGGAGGGGGGTGCGAACGCATCGAGTAAGGGCTAAGCTGGTATGCTCCAATGCCCTACCCTATGCGAAAGCAGAGCACATATGCGAACGCATAGGGAAAATTTCACTCCCGCCCAGATCCTTCTATGAGAACGCGGCAGAGCAACCGCGAACGCATAGAAGGAAACCAGACACAGAAATTCTAGTGTTTTGCATTTAACACCGAGGGGTCTGAAACTCACCTGAGCACCTCGGGACCCCATCCAAAGGCAGTGGCAGGTCTATATTCATGATACGTACTCACTCGAATTTACGAAACCTGAAAAACAACTTTGACCCCAAAACCAAATTGAATCAAACTTTGAACTTAAAGTCCTAGAATTCGCTAACAATGCGCCGAACCGATGCGGAATGACACCAAATTTTGCAAGCAAGTCATAAATGACATAACGGAACTATTCCCGATCTCGAAATTCCGTTCGGACCTCAATAACACAAAAACATGTCCCAAACCACAATATTAACTTAAGGAAATCCTTATTTCGATATTTGGCGCCGAAACGCTCCCGGGTCATCCAAAACACATTCCGAACATACACCCAAGTCCGAAATCATCATACAAAGCTACTAGAATTGTCGAAAGAGGTCGTTTACTAAAAATGTTGACCGAAGTCAAACTTGGCCCTAAAGGCCAACCTTAAGGAACCAAGTGTTCCTATAGCACTCTAAACACTTCAGAATCCCGAACCACCAGTCCCCGCAAGTCATAAATCATAATAAGCCGCTATGGAAAGTTTCATTTAGGATAACGGGGTTCGATAACGCAAAACAACCGGTCGGGTTGTTACAGTATCTTGCCTAACTTCGAGTAGGGGAACTACTCCTTAGGATTTGAGTCTTTTATGCCAATTTTTTCATGTGAAGTCTGTGTACACGAGATGACGAGTACGTTCGGACTTATTTGTAGAAAGTTGACCTTTTAGGGTTCTTAGATTCTTGTGTACATTAGATATGAAGTTGTATTGTTATGTTAAATCCCCCATTTACTAGTTTCACCTCCACATGTCTTAATTGAAATTAATTTCTTCATGTTCCACTCTTATTGCCTATTTGACTCTTGTGTACTTTAGATGAAGTTGTAGCCTCTTCAACTGCCATGCTATCTTCTCCTAATTTCTTATCCTTAATTGAAATTATTATTATCTCTTCTGTAATTTTCTATCCTTAATTGAGGTCATGATCATCTTTTTTTCGTTGCTTATGATTAATTGCAATTGTTGTATCTTTTTCGTGATTGCTCCACCCTAAATGAAGTTAGTATCCTTTATCATAATTGCCTCATCCTTATTTAAAATTATTGACTCATGTTGTAATGACCCGACCAGTCATTTTGAGATCTAGCGCGTCGTTCAGCGGTTTGAAGTCGTGAGAAGCTCCATTTTAGGTAATATGACTTGTAGGTGTGGGTCAAAATTTAATTTCGGGAAATTTAGAGTTGATTTGGAAAGAAAATTCTCATTTCAGAAGCCTTAAGTTGGAGAAATGGACTAAGAATGGAATTTTGAGCAAACGACCTCAGAATCAGGATTTGAAGGTTCCTGCAGGTTTGTATGATGATTTAGGACTTGGGTATATGTACGGATCGGGTTTTGGAAAACCCAGGAGTGTTTCAGCATATATTATGGAAGATAGCATTTTAAAAAAATTTCATAAATTGGAGTTGTAAGGCATTTCAGAGTTATTGATGTCTTTTTGGGATTCCGAGCCTCGGAATAGCTTCGTATGGTGATTCCAGAGTTGGGAGTGCGATCGGAAGTGAATTCGGATGCCCGTAGGTCATTTTGAAGTCATCTGGCTAAAGATAGAAATTTGAAGATTTTTGAGAAATCTGACCGGAAGTGAGAATTTTGATATCGGGGTCAGAATGCGATTTATGAAGTTGGGGGAGGTCCGTAATGTCAAATATGACTTGCATGCAAAACTTGAGGTCAATCGGACGTGATTTGATAGGTTTCGACATCGAATGTGGAGGTTTGAAATTTCAAAGTTCATAAAGTTTGAGTTTGAGTGCGATTCGTGATTTCGGCGTTGTTTGATGTGATTTGAGGCCTCGAGCTAGTCCGTGGGATGTTATGGGACTGAGTCGTGTGATTCAGACGGGGTCTCGGGGTCTCGGGTGTGTTTAGGAGCAATTTTAGACCATTTTTCTCTGCTCTGCTGCTGCTGTCTTTTGGTGTATCTGGTGGGCTATGCGATCATGGTCACTTGTGTGCGATCGCGTAGAAGGAAATTTGAAGGCTACTGGATTGTCTTGTGCGTTAACGGAGAAGGGAATGCGAACGCGGGGTAAGGTGTGCGAACACGTAGAGGAATGGGGAGCTGGGGGCCCTTTGGCCTATGCGAACGCGGGGAGGGGACCGCGAACGCAGAGTGTTGGCTCAAGGAACCTATGCAAATGCGTTCGGGGGTATGCGAATGCAGAGAGTAAATTGGGGCCAGGCCAGATTAATTTATATGCGAAATGTTGGCCATTTCCTTCATTTGTTTCATGGATGTGGGCGATTTTGAGGAGCTTCAAGAGGGGTTTTCCATCAAGCATCAATAGGTAAGTAATTTATTCATGTTTTTAAAGTTAAATACAAGTATATGTATGGAATTAGACATGGAACATGGTAGGAAATTGGGAAATCTTAAAGAAACCTAGAAAATGGTAATTTGGATTTTTAGCCACGAATTTGAGCATGGAATTTAGAGTAAATTGTATATTTGAACTAGTAAAACTATGGGTATAATTTATCTTAGAGAAATTTTGGATTCCGGGCACGTGGGTCGAGGGAATTTTGGTCATTTCACTGAGCGGAGTTAGAAAATTATATAATTTGGAATTGTTGCAAATATTAGAGTATATTTTCATTGGTTTGTCATTGTTTGGATAGTTTCGGAGCGTTGTGCAACGATTTGAGTCATCGGAAGGGCTTGGAGGCCAGTTATGGAATTTCGGAGCGAGGTAAGTCTCATTTCTAACTTTGTGAGGGGGAATTGTCCCCCCTAGGTGAACTAATTAAGCATGTGTTACTATCTGCGGGGGCTACGTACGCACAAGGTGACGGGAATCCATGCGTAGCTACTATTATGCCATGTACGGGTAGCCTAGGACCCACTAGCATGCCTTACCTGTTGTACCTGTGATCTTGTCTGTAACATTAGACTGCTAACATAATCGGAATTTTGATTGAATGACTAAGGAAGAATAGAGTTTATTTTCTTAATCATCTAACAAGAGAATTTATTTCCTTCGCGGGCAATTGTATTTCCGGATAAGGTTATATTATTAAACAGTATAAAAATTTGGCAAATGAATTTCGAGAAAGGATTTAAATAATATTTTGTTGTTTTTAAAAGAGAAATCTGTCATCTACTTGAGTATTTGTTTTTCCGACGTATTCAGGGTGGATTGTTGATTGTGCGTGTATGCATGTGACCGCTTCGCAATTGACATTCTGCGAGCGGAGTGTTATTTCCCTCACTCTCATGGGAGCGGGCCGTACGCCACGGCGGATTGAAAGATGCACTTATGGTATGGGCCGTTCGATCCTCGACATTGCACAAATATGATTATTTTATTGAAAGATGCACTTATGGTTCGGGCCGTTCGACCCTCGGCAGTGCATAGACATGATTATTTTATTCGAAAGGTGCACTTATGGTATGGTCCGTTCGATCCTCGACAATGCACATAGATGAGCATTATGATGGCTCAGGCCGGTTGTCCTTATCCCATATGTGCATGCTAAATTGTTAAATATTTTTCATGGATTTTTGGAGTGATAAGATATTTGGGGGAAAATAAAGAAGTAACTGTTTAATTAAGACATTTGGGGGAAAATGAGGAAGCAGTAACTGTTTAATTACTTCCAATATTTACTTGGATTTCAGTGCCTTATATATTTGCTGCTTTACTACCTTTACATGCCTACCGTGTTCATCATATGTTGTTAAATTAAGTTGTTGGACCTTAGTAAGTGTCTAATTCGACCTCTCGTCACTACCTATCTGCAGTTAGGCGGGCGACTTACTGAGTACACGTTGCTTTTGTACTCATGCTACACTTGTTGTGCATTTTTATTGCACAGGTACTTTCATAGTGACACGACTGGTTTGGAGACTTAGGCGAGCTGCACCATCCCAAGGCGATCCACAGCTGACAGAGTCTCCCTCATACTGTATTTTTTTTTCGTTTTAAATTCCTTGTCCAATTTGTATTTCGGACAAGCTTTGTGCTGATTGTATAAATTCTTAGAAAATTGCTCATGTACTTGTGACAACGGGTTCTGGGATGTGTTGGGATATATTTGCTAAAATGGAATATTCAAACCATTTTTTTACTTAACAGATTGTATTTATTTAATATGTAATTAAGTGAAAGGAAATGATTTTTCATAAATGTTAAAACAAGAATTTATTTCGACTATTTAATGATTGGCTTGCATGATGGTGGTGTCCGGCGCATCACGACCTTTGTAGATTTTAGGTCGTGACAATATGGTATCATAGCACTAGGTTCCCGTAGGTCTCACGAGTCATGAGAAAGTGTAATAGAGTCTTGCGGATCGGTATAAAGACATCTGTACTTATGTTCGAGAGGCTACAGGGCTGTTAGGAGTACTTCCCTTCTTGATTCCTCATCGTGAGATTTGATTCCTTTGAGGCTTATGCCTATGTTTATTCCTACTCAATCTTACACGTCGCGAAATGCTTGCTATGAATCAGGAATTTGAGGAATTGAAATGGTGCCATGGGTGCGGTGTGATATGTTTCTCCCTGCGAAGTTGATTGAGGCTATTGTCATTGCCCTGTGGAGGGATAATATGTTGTTTCAACTCAGTAGCTGTGTTTCTGAGAGCGTTGAGGTTATGCTCAGGTCGTGATGATGTTACGATTGGTTATCGCGCGATATCGATATGATGGTAGAACGCTTTCCCATATGTTGAGTCCTGATGAATGGCTTGAAGGGAGGTCTTCTCAGAGCGTGATTTCGAGATTTCGATATTTTAGTTCCGGCAGAGGAAAGGCATTTGGATTATGAATGGTCCGGTTGGGGTTGATAAAGTAGTAAGGCTTGGTGTTTTCAAGTAAGGTGGAGTATTCACCTGTGATGTATTATCGTCGTCCTTGATCGAATGGAATGTGTTAAGTTCGTCAGTTGCATGGTTTCTTCGGGTGCATGGGGCCAGAGTATTATGAAGAAGTATTGAAGAATGCGGTTGGCAGAGACCGTGAGGTGCGGTGGTTCAGTACCGGATAAGTGTTGATAATGAAGGCAGCTAGATAAAAGTGATCTTCGGAGAGTTGGAAGTCGTAGTGATCTGATGGTTTAAGGGCTACAAAGAATGATATTGAATTGAGGCTAGGCGGTGGTTCCATTTCTAGGAGGCCAGGTGTAAGAAGTGGAAGTCGAGCAGTCGCAAAGTGGGGGAGTCTCACCATCTGCAGTTGGGTTGCAGGATTGTCTTCTCATGGGGTTGCGTATTGTTAGCGTGACGGCAAGTTATCAAAGCTAAGGGAAAGGAGTAAAATGGTGATTGTGTGTGGGATTTGATGAATGTGTGCAAAAGTTGGCCCTGTCAGATCGGGGTTAGGCTTTGGGAGATTCAGAATTTATGCTTAAGGCATAGGCGAGTTGTATGGATAGTGACTCAGTCACGTGCCTCATTGAAAAGGGTGTCCATGTGTAGAAGAGCCTTGGAGTTGTTGTATTAGGGGCCAGTCAGAGTGGGTGACTCTCAATAGAGGTCGTAGTGAATTCAAAAGTTAAGAATGCGGCGTTTAAGGGTTTCAGGCGGCAGTATGGTCAAGGATTGAGCTTATGCAGCATAATTCCTGAGAAAGGGAAAATCGTTGGGGTTCTATGATATGTTTCAGCGTGCAGGATAGTATTGGAGGAGTGAGAGAAATAAACTCCGGGTTGTAGAAAGATTTTCAAGATGGTATGAGAAGTGTTGTGGGATTTAGGCAGCATAGTCTCGTGAATCAAGGTCACTCGGGATGAGTGAGGGTTGAGTTTGCTGTGAGTTGAAGGAAGTTGCTGTTATTCCTGAGGCAATTGAAGATGATTAAAAGAAGATAAATTGATTAGCCATGGTTGAAATGGAACCTTTACGGCAGTGATCAGTTTCTTCGATGTGATTAAGTTATGCATGTGGTTGTGCCGGTGTGTGCGGGGCTTGTCGGCCGTCGTAATAGATTTCATGTGGGAGAATTTGAGTGCTATGGCCTGTCAGGTGTAGGAAGATCCCGAAAGGGTTATGGTGGTATAGACTACTACTTAAGGATTTGCATGTTGGGTGATTGTGGGAGTTCACTCATGTGTTAAGATGGTACTCTTGAATTAAGTTAAGTAAAAGGTTTCTATATGATGAAGTGTTCACCCTATTGGTGTTTCAGAAGTTATGATGGAATTCTTGCGCTACCTCCTATTGTCATGTTAGGTGTGGTAGGCAGTATGTAACTGGGAGTGAGAATCGAGATTGCGATTCAGTGTTGACAAGGATGTCATGAGCTCGGATGAGCAAGAAAAAGTGATTTGAAAGTTCAGAGTAAGTTGGTGTTAGCTTCAGTGCCACCTAAGATCGATATTTTGTGGAAGAGGCTTTGTACCCTGGTCATGGGTTCTTGATGTGTTGTGCAATATTAGTGTTGTCGGTGATGCGGATGTGCAGATTTGTTACCTGGTGTGGAAAGTCGTGGGAGCGTAACCACGAGAAGATTGTACAAGTGTGACATGTAGTCACTTAATGGATTTAAGATTTGGACTAAGTATAAAGAAGTGCAATATTGCTTATTTGAGAATTTATGTCTGGAAGGCGTTCAGTTCATTTGGTTGTGGACTGTAGGGTGTTTGTCCCAACTGTGATGGTTGTTCTAGCGTATTATGAGAGGAAGTGGGTTAGTATGGACCCAGGTAAGGCTATTGGCCTAGTTTGGTGCGAGCGAGGTAGACTCGATGCTTGTAGATGGATTTAAATATGATTATGGGCTTCATGTGAGGCAGATATGTTCATTTCAGTATAGCGCTCCTCAAGGAGGGGTGTTGGGATATCAGGTGTTGTTCTGTCTTCGTCAAATTCATGTGATAACATGATTGTGCCGTGTGAGTTGTAAAACGGCTTGATAATTTCTTATGTGTTGAGGTCTCCGCGTAGTGATGATGTTATGTGAGCAGGACAACTCTTGAGATCCAGAGTATATGTATGTATCACACTTCAGTTGTGCCTGAGTTTTGTAAGCATATGGCTTTATCAGTCTCCCCAGGATGGTATTATGCACTTAGCTTGCTTATGATCCATATTCAGTAATTTGTAATAGTGAGCAATTCAGCTCCGTGTATATTTCCTTATGTGAATTTTATGATGGGATCGGGTGGCACGCCGCCACAGGTATGTTATTGGGATCGGGTGGCACGCTGCCAAGGGTATGTTATTTGGATCGGGTTGCACGCCGCAACAGTGTGACGATGAATAAGGTTCCTATATTTATTTTCTTATGTTTTACTTTCTATTTTCTGAGAAGGGTTCATAATAAGTTGCGTGAGTAGAATAGTCCCTTCCTAAGTCGTTTCTTATTATCATGTTCGAATTATGGCCTATTGGCGCGATTTGGTATCATGTGAGGTTGTTGGTCATGTTTGGGGTGAATTGTTGTATGAGCAGTTCATACTGGGTGAGGCGAGATTATCAGATCAGGGATCGGTGCGATAAGGTTATGTGAAGTGTATATTAAAGAACAAAGACCATTATTTGGTTCGTAATGAGGTGATGATTCTAGTCAAGAGGAGATATTCAATGATTTATTAACTCGGCAGTTGATTATGAATTTATACACATCTCCTCCGTTGTGGTGGTATCACCAGCATTTTTTCAGGATGTATATATATATCATGAGGTGTATTGAGAACATCAGATTCGTCGAATTTTGGCTATTAAGGTTCAGGGAGTGTCATTGTGGTCAGATGATGAAGTATGCAGTGCATGGTGCTAATTCAGCAAGGGTATGTAGTCATATTCTGGTATGTCGTATGGTAGTGGATACGGTGTTTATATATTGGAACTAGGTCTGGCAGAGAAATTTCAAGTGTCGGAACTGGATTCTGAGCTTATTATATGGATAAAGAAGAAATCTTCAGATTTGATCAAGCTAATATACTCAACTGGGTTGTGGTAGCACGGACATGTGCTCAGGGTGTTAAACAGTGATTTCAGATAACTCCAGAGCAGTTCTTAGCACGTTCGAGGACGAACGTCTGTTTAAGTGGGGGAGAATGTAACGACCCGACCGTCCATTTCGAGATCTAGCACGTCGTTCAGCGGTTTGAAGTCGTGAGCAGCTCCATTTCAGGTATTATGACTTGTAGGTCTGGTCGAAATTTAATTTCGGTAAATTTAGAGTTGATTTGGAAAGAAAATTCTCATTTCAGAAGCCTTAGGTTGGAGAAATGGACTAAGATTGGAATTTTTAGCAAACGACCTTAGAATCAGGATTTGAAGGTTCCTACAGGTTCGTATGATGATTTCGGACTTGGGCGTATATCCGGATTGGGTTTTGGATAATTCGGGAGCATTTTGTTCATATATTATGGAAGATAGCATTTTAGAATAATTTCATAAATTTGAGATGTAAGGCATTTCAGTGTTATTAATGTCCGTTTGGAATTTTGAGCCTGGGAATAGCTTCGTATGGTGATTCCGGAGTTGGGAGCGCGATCAGAAGTGAATTCGGATGCCCGTAGGTCATTTTGAAGTCATTTGGCTAAAGATAGAAATTTGAAGATTTTTTAGAAATCCGACCGGAAGTGGAAATTTTGATATCGGGGTTGGAATGTGATTGTGGAAGTTGGAGCAGGTCCGTAATGTCAAATATGACTTGCGTGAAAAACTTGAGGTTAATCGCACGTGATTTGATAGGTTTCGATATCAAATGTGGAGGTTTGAAATTTCAAAGTTCATAAAGTTTGAGTTTGAGTGCAATTCGTGATTTTGGCGTTGTTTGATGTGATTTGAGACCTCGAGCTAGTCTGTGGGACGTTATGGGACTGAGTCGTGTGATTTGGACGGGGTCCCGGGGGCCTCAGGTGTGTTTCGGAGGAATTTCAGACAATTTTTCTCTCCTTTGCGACTGCTGTCTTCTGGTGTATCTGGTGTGCTATGTGATCGCGGTCTCATGTGTGCAATCACATAGAAGGAAATTTAAGGTCTCCTGGATTGGCTTGTGTGTTTACGGAGAAGGGAGTGCGTACGCGGTGGCTTGGGGTGTGATCTATACGCGAACGAGGGGTAAGGTGTGCGAACGCGTAGAGGAAAGGGGAGCTGGGGGCCCTTTGGCCTATGTGAACGTGGGGAGGGAACCGCGAATGCGGAGTGTTGGCTCGAGGAAGCTATGTGAATGCATTCGGGGGTATGCGAATGAAGAGAGTAAATTGGGGCCTGGGCAGATTAATTTATATGCGAAATGTTGGCCACTTCCTTCATTTGTTTCATGGATGTGGGCTATTTTGAGGAGCTTCAAGAGGGATTTTCCATCAAGCATCACTAGGTAAGTAGTTTCTTCATGTTTTAAAAGTTAAATACAAGTATATGCATGTAATTAGACATGGAAATTGGTAGGAAATTGGGAAATCTTAAAGAAACCTAGAAAATGGTAATTTGGATTTTTAGCCATGAATTTGAGCATGGAATTAAGAGTAAATTGTATATTTGAACTAGTAAAGCTATGGGTAGAATTTATCTTTGAGAAATTTCGGATTACGAGCATGTGGGCCCGAGGGCATTTTGGTCATTTCACTGAGCAGAGTTGGGAAATTATATAATTTGGAATTGTTGCAAGTATTAGAGTATATTTTCATTGGTTTGTCGTTGTTTGGATAGTTTCGGAGCATTGTGCAACGATTTGAGTCATCGGAAGGGCTTGGAGGCCGGTTATAGAATTTCGGAGCCAGGTAAGTCTCATTTCTAACTTTGTGAGGGGGAATTGTCCCCCCCTAGGTGAACTAATTAAGCATGTGTTACTATATGCGGGGGCTACGTACGCGTGAGGTGACGGGGTCCGTGCGTAGCTATTATTATGCCATGTCCGGGTAGCCTAGGACCCACTAGCATGCCTTACCTGTTGTACCTGTGATCTTGTCTGTAACATTAGACTGCTAACATAATCGGAATTTTAATTGAATGACTAAAGAAGATTAGATTTTATTTTCTTAATCATCTAAAAAGAGAATTTATTTCCTTCACGGGCAATTGTATTTCCGGATAAGGTTATATTATTAAACAGTATAAAAGTTGGCAAAATGAATTTCGAGAAAGGATTTAAATACTATTTTGTGGTTTTTAAAAGAGAAATCTGTCATCTACTTGAGTATTTGTTTTCCCGAAGAATTCGAGGTGGAATGTTGATTGTGCATGTCTGCATGTGACCACTTTGCAATTTATATTCCGCGAGTGGAGTGTTATTTCCCCCACTCTCATGGGAGTGGGCCGTACGCCACGGCGGATTGAAAGATGCACTTATGGTACGGGCCGTTCGATCCTCGGCAGTGCACAAATATGATTATTTTATTGAAAGATGCACTTATGGTACGGGCCGTTTGACCGTTGGCTTTGCATAGACATGATTATTTTATTTGAAATGTGCACTTATGGTACGGGCCGTTCGATCCTCAACAGTGCACAAAGATGATTATTATGATGGCTCAGGCCGGTTGTCCTTATCCCGTATGCGCATGGTAAATTGTTAAATGTTTTTCATGGATTATTGGAGTGATAAGATATTTGGGGGAAAGAAAAAGTAATTGTTTAATTAAGACATATGGGGGAAAATGAGGAAGCAGTAACTGTTTAATTACTTCCAGTATTTACTTGGATTTCAGTGCCTTATATATTTGCTGCTTTACTATCTTTACATGCCTACCATGTTCATCATATGCTGTTAAATTAAGTTGTTGGACCTTAGTAAGTGTCTAATTCTACCTCTCATCACTACCTCTCTGAGGTTAGACGGGCGACTTACTGAGTTCACGTTTCTTTTGTACTCATGCTACACTTGCTGTGCATTTTTATTGCACAGGTACTTTCATAGTGACACGGCTGGTTTGGAGACTTAGGCGAGCTGCACCATCCGGAAGCGATACAGAGTTGACAGAGTCTCCCTCATACTCTATTTATTTTCATTTTAAACTCCTTGTCCAATTTGTATTTCAGACAAGCTTTGTGCTGATTGAATAAATTCTTAGAAAATTGCTCATGTACTTATGACACCGGGTTCTGGGTTGTGTTGGGATATATTTGCTAAAATAGAATATTCAAACCATTTTTTTACTTAACATATTTTATTTAGTTAATATGTAATTAAGTGAAAGGAAATGATTTTTCATAAATGTTAAAACAGGAATTTATTTCGACTATTTAATGATTGGCTTGCCTGACGGTGGTGTCCGGCGCCATCACGACCTTTGTAGATTTTGGGTCGTGACACATGTTTTCTCCCTTGTTGGGCTGTTCTTATTGTGACTAGCATTCTCTATTGTATTTATTCTTTGTGAGCCCGTTCTACCATTTCTTTGTGTTCGAGGGATCTTGAGTTGATTTACTTGTCAT
The DNA here is from genome assembly GCA_005239505.1 of Nicotiana paniculata. Classification (NCBI taxonomy): domain Eukaryota; kingdom Viridiplantae; phylum Streptophyta; class Magnoliopsida; order Solanales; family Solanaceae; genus Nicotiana; species Nicotiana paniculata. The sequence continues at coordinate 146,416 of ML336236.1, forward strand.
ATTCCTGTATATTGTTATGTTGTTGCTGTTGTACTCAGTTTGTCGAGCCGTTGGCTATTATGATGTTGTGATCTTGGCACGTGATATTATTGGCAGGTTTTGTCTGGTGTTTGCACGAGGTTTCTCCCGTGCTATTGTTACTATTGATATTTGCACATGTGGCATGACAATGAGGGATATATATGTGGGTTTGCACATGTGGTGAGACAAGGTGGAAATACTATTACGCACGTGCGGCGAGACAAGGAGGGCATTTACTTTACTATTGCGCACGTGGAGAGACAAGTTGGGCTATGTCAGGATTGACTTGTGATGGCCTAGGGACATTGTGGTTGTTGATATTTGTGTAGTGGCGTGCCTTAATGTGTGAGATTTTAACTTCTGCAAATTTTGGGGATCGTTCTTACGTGCCATTTAATTTGTCTACTCTTCCTAGTTGGACTGAATTGTGATAGAACACTTGCACAAGCACGTAGTTAATCACCCCTATTGGTTTAAGAAGATGGATCCAGATGTTATTGATCATTCCTACACACCCTCGTCTACTTGACTTCTATGTGAGAATGGTTCTATTGGCACGTGAGTCTCCCGTGCAGTTACCTGTTGAAATGAGGGAACAAGATTCCAAGTGTCCAGGGTTCACAAAGTGGGACCCGTGACTTGTGAATATTTCGAGGTATGGTACCTCATGGAGATTATTGGATAAATGTGGTGTGAAAGAGGTTATTCTTGTCGAGTTGCTATTTGTCCTTCCTTTATTTGTTTTATAGGATTTAGATAGTGTTTAGCTTACTCTACTGTGTTATTACTTGTTGTGTTCCTCTTCTAGTTGTTACTTCTATTTCTTATTGTAAGCACTGTATTATTATTGTCATTATGCGTAGTTTTGTAAAGATATCATACTCTGTTAGTTCTCCACTTATAATTGTTCAGGTTATCTAGTCCAGTAGGTATCTTGATTGTTCCTCGTCACTACCCACTGAGGTTAGTCTTGATACTTATCGGGTACTGCTGTGGTGTACTCATACTATGCTTCTGAACATTTTTGTGCAGATCCAGGTATTTCGGAGTCAGTTGATGGCTAGCTAGCTATACAGATCTTGCTGTGGAGACTCAAGGTAAACCTGTTGTTGCTTTTCAGGCTTCGGATTCACCTTCTGATATTGTATTTGCATGTTTTATCTCTATTTTGAAACAATTGTATTGTAGGATTTTCTAGTAAACTCAGTAGAGCTTATGACTTGTACCCGATTTTGAGATTGTAAGTCTTGTATAGAGATTTCTACTTCGCATTTGTTAGTCGTCACTTAATATTGTTTTTATTTCAGTAAATGTTACGCTTACCTAGTCCCTAAGACTAGGTTCCATCACGACATCCTACAGACGGAGATTTGGGTCTCTACAAGTTGGTATCAGAGCTCTAGGTTCATAGGTGCTTCGAGTCATAAACGAGTTTAGTAGAGTCTTGCAGGTCAGTACGGAGACGTCTATACTTATCTTTGAGAGGCTACAGAACTATTAGGACAATTTCACTTCCTTCATTCATATCGTGCAAGTTTATTGATCCCGTTGTTTGAGCTTTTATCATTCTATTCTCTCACAGATGGTGAGGACACGAGCTGTAGTTACTGAGAACGCTGCTCCAGAGAAGGTGTTGCTATGGGTAGAGGCAGAGGCTGGCGAGGAGCATGTGTCGCAGCTAGGGCAGCTACCAGAGCAGCAGTTGAGGAGCCGCCAGTAACTCTGGCTGGGGGACAGGTACCGGAGGCGCCAGTTGTTACCCCCGGACTTCAGAAGACTTTAGCACAGTTCCTAAGTATGTTTGGTACATTGACTAAGGCAGGGTTGATTCCGGTTGCACCAGCTATTTCATAGTCCGGGAAGGGGGGGGGACTCAGACTCCCGCTGCCTGCATTCCAGAGCAGCAAGTTCACGTTGGTCAGGTTCCAAGTATCATGGCGACACATCCTGTGGTCCCAGTTCAACCCATGGTTAGGGCTGCAACATCAGTGGTGGAAAGCATATGAGTTGGATAGTGCGGCCGAGGAAGCTTCACTCACTTGGATTCAGTTCTCGGATATGTTCTTGAGGGAGTATGTTTCCTAGAGTTTAAGAGATGCATGGCACGCAAAGTTTGATCAGTTTTTCCCAGGGTTCTATGATCGTGTCAGAGTGTGCGGTCCGGTTCAGTGATTTAGCTAGGCATGCACAGCCTTGGTTTCTACAGTTCGAGAGCGGGTTTGTCGATTTATTGAGGGCTCAACCCCAGTATCATATTTAGCATGGTCCCAGAGTTGGAGATGGAAATTTCATATCACCAGGCGGTGGGGATCTGTAGGAGATTGGAGGGCATGTTGATTCGGGAGAGAGAGGACATGTGGGGTCAGGAGAGAGATGGAAGTAAGGCTAAGAGGCCTCGCATACCGGAGAGATCTGTTGGTCCTTATTTTGGAGTCAGGGTACGACATGGTAGAGGTTTTGTGGGTCAGCCAGTTCAGTTTGCACTTCAGGCTTCGCACGGTGTTTCAGGTGCTCATGGGTCTCAGAGTACCCATATCACACAGTTTCCACAACCACGTCAGTGGAGAGGTTGCTTCGAGTGTGGAGATACCATCCACATGGTGAGAGATTGTCCCAACCTCCGGACAAATGTGTCACATCGGGGTATTCAGGCGAGTAGAGGGCGCCCAAGAAAGAGGAGGCCCGTCCCATTGATGTGTTTCATACAGTAGGTCTGAGGCCACTACACTAGATGATGTCGTGCATGTATGGCTTTGATTTTTCATAGAGGAGACTCATTCGTATTATGTTTCAGTTTTGCTTATCGGGGTGCGTCCCCCCAATTTTTGCTTCACGTATGGGCGAGTTTCATGATTTAGTACTCTATTTGTGTGTTTACTCCTGTTGGGAGAATTTATAGTGGTAGCTCGTGTATATTGTTTGTTTTCATTCATCATTGAGATTTATGAGACTAGGAGTGAATTTCCGTTTCTCATTTCGGTAGTTTGATGTGAATTCTGGGTGGTGGATTATAAATTGTGATTTAAATGCTCTACCGGTGTGAAAGTTTAGTATGTATTGTGATTTTGTTGGTAGAACTGAATTAGTAGAAGGTTTCGGTTGGCATGATGTGTATTCTACTTGTGATTCAGAGTTAAGGGTGAGACCCTCGCAGATTCATGTGATTTGATGTGTTTGAATAGGGCTGTGTGCCGTGGTTTAAGTTATATCAGGGTGAGACTTTTCATCTGTCCATATGTTTTGATTCTTCATTACAGAGTTGATTCGTGGAATGGTACTGATAGAGAGTTATGCCTGTCGGGGTTGCTTGATAGTTCTCTTATGTGCTTCTCTTTACATATTCAGTCATATTCGTGTCGTGCTTATTGAGTTTTAGCTTGCGAGGTGCCCTATAGTGTTAGTTGTGACTTGTTGGTTCGGGTGAATGATTATGAGGTCTTTATGTTTATTGCATGGTTGTCAGTGTTGTGAAGGTTTGATCAGGATTCTAACTAATATGAGGCAAATTGTCGGTGCTGGATTTGATTACGGGCAGCTATTATGATCAAAGATGTTGTTATGGGCATATGTGTGATGTGTCACGTCGCGTGGTTGTACTTTGTATGTGTAGGCATAAGTTTTTGGAGCTGGTTGAGACTAATACCGGGTGTGGATGTAGGAATCGGGTCTTTTGGAGATGAACAAATGGTGAAATTTTGGCTCTAAGGCTTATTGGTATTGTTGGAAGGGATAAATTACAGTTGAGATGGTGTCCTCACTCTTATGTGGATTGGGGTGACGTTGGGTCACCCGTAGGTGTATGTATGATCAATGCATTAAGTTATTTGATGACTTCAGGATGATTATTGGCACGTTCGAGGACGAACATTTATTTAAGAGGGGAAGGATGTAACGACCCGACCGATCATTTTGAGAATTAAAGTCCTGTTCTGCGGCATAAGGTCTTGAGCAGCTTCGTATATTGTGTAATGACTTGTGTGTGTGTCCGAGTTCAGTTATCGGATAATTCAGAGTCAATTTGAAAGAAGGATTCTTGTTTTAGAAGCATAAGTGATAACAGTTGACCAAAATTTTGATTTTTCTGTAAACGACTCCGAAATGGGGTTTTGATGGTTCTAGCAGCTTTGTGGTGATTTTATATTTAAGCGTGCGTCCAGATTTGGATTTGGATTTGGATGTCTGTAGGTTAATTTGAATCATTTAGTCAAAATTTGGAAAGTTGAAGTTTTGGAAGATTTAGAGGTTCGACCGAGGCTTAACTTTGGTGATATCGGGGTCGGAATGCGATTCCAAGAGTTGGATTAGCTCCGTTATGTCATTTGGGACTTGCATGCAAAATTTGACGCTATTCCGGGTTTATTTGATAGGTTTCAGAGCAAGTTTTAGAAGTTGGAAGATTTAAAAGTACATGAGTTCAATTCATATTTTTGGCGTTGTTTACTGTGATTTGAGGCCTCGCGCGAGTCTGTGGTTGTTATGGAGCTTGTTGGTGTGTTCTGGCGGGGTCCTAGAGGCCTCGGGCGTGTTTCGGATGGGCTACGGGCCATTTTTCCCTTGTTTTGGATAGCTGTTATGATATCTGGTGTCCTCTTCTATGTGACCGCGTGACTGAAGCCGCGATCGTGAAGGCTGTTTGGTGGGGTGACAATTTTCCTCTTCGCATTTGCAATGATAAGTCCACGATGCGCGGAAATGTGCCTTTTTGTTCTCCGCGTTCGCATAGCGCTTTTGGTGGGGCAGTGTACTGCCTTCTACACGATCACATCCCTTTTACGCGATCGCATAGTGCATGTATGGGCAGCGTAATTTCTTGTACGCGATCGCATTCGTTCTTCCGCGATTTCGATGTACAAATAATTGGGAAAAATTATAGAAGTACTCTAACCTGAGGGTTAGTCATTTTTATCATTTTTGGAGTTGTGGAGGTCGATTTTGAGCGATTCCTCGTGGGGTTTTCAAGCAAATCATTGGGGTAAGTGTTCTTTACTCGAAATTTATTATATTCCATGATTTTATCTTATAATTAGTGTTTTGAGTTGAGGAATTTGATGATTTTAGTATGGTTGAACTCGCATTGGAATGGGTGTTCAGATTTTGTGAAATTTATCGGGTTCTGATGTGCGGCCCGGGGGTCGACTTTTGGGTTGATTTTTAGTTTTTCATAAAGATTGAAGCTTTATTATCCGAAATAATTTCTTATGAGTTTTATTTATTCTTTGAAGTTATTTTGGCTAGATTTGAGCCGTCCGGAGATTATTTCACTCGAAAAATTCATTTTAGAGTAACAATCTATCTTCTTTGAGGTAAGTATCTTGCCTAACTTCGTGTGGGGGAACTACTCCTTAGGATTTGAATCTTTTATGCCAATTGTGTCATGTGAAGTCTGTGTACACGAGATAAAGAGTGCGTTCTCAGACTTATTTGTAGAAAGTTGACCTTTTAGGGTTCTTAGGTTCTTGTGTACATTAGATATAAAGTTGTATTGTTATGTAAATCCCCCATTTACTAGTTTCACCTTTACGTGTCTTAATTGAAATTAATTGCTTCACGTTCCACTCTTATTGCCTATTTGACTCTTGTGTGCTTTAGCTGAAGTTGTAGCCTCTTCGACTGCCATGCTATCTTCTCCTAATTGCTTATCCTTAATTGAAATTATTATTATCTCTTCTGTAATTGTCTATCCTTAATTGAGGTCGTGATCATCTTTTCCGTTGCTTATGCTTAATTGCAATTGTTGTATCTCTTTCGTGATTCCTCTACCCTAAATGAAGTTAGTTATCCTTTATCATAGTTGCCTCATCCTTATTTGGAACTATTGACTCATGTTTTCTCCCTTGTTGAGCTATTCTTATTGTGACTAGCATTCTCTATTGTGTTTATTCTTTGTGAGCCCGTTCTACCGTTTCTTTGTGTTCGAGAGATCTTAAGTTTATTTTCTTGTCATATTCATGTGTATTGTTATGTTGTTGTTGTTGTACTCAGTTTGTCGAGCCGAGGGCTATTGTGATGTTGTGATCTTGGCACATGATATGTTGGGAGGTTTTGTCTGGTGTTTGCACGAGGTTTCTCCCGTGCTATTGTTACTATTGATATTTGCACATGTGGCATGACAAGGCGGGATATATATGTGGGTTTGCACATGTGGCAAGACAAGGTGGAAATACTATTATGCACGTGCGGCGAGACAAGGCGGGCATTTACTTTATTATTGCACACGAGGAGAGACAAGGCGGGATATGTCGGGGATTGACTTGTGGTGGCCTGGGGGCATTGTTGTTGTTGATATTCGTGTTGTGGCTTACCTAAATTGTGTGTGAGTTTTTAACTTGTGCAAATTTCGGGCATCGTTCTTACGTGCCGTTTAATTTGTCTACTCTTACTAGTTGGCCTGGATTGTGATAGAACACTTGCACAAGCATACACGTAGTTAGTAACCTCTATCGATTTAAGAAGATGGATCCCCATGTTATTGATTATTCCTACACACCCTAATTTGCTTGCCTTCTATGTGAGAATGGTTCTAGTGGCACGTGAGTCGCCCGTGCAGTTACCAATTGAAATGAGGACACAAGATGCCAAGTGTTTTAGGGTTCACAACGTGGGACCTGTGACTTGTGAATATTTCGAGGTACGGTACCTTGGGGAGATTATTGGATAAACCTGGTGTGAAAACGGTTATTCTTGTTGAGTTGCTACTTGTCCTTCCTTTATTTGTTTCCATAGGATTTAGACAGTGTTCCCCTTATTCTACTGCGTTATTAGTTGTTGTGTTCCGCTGCTAATTGTTACTTATATTTCTTATTGTAAGCACTATATTATTATTGTCATTATGCGTAGTTTTGCAAAGATATCGTACTCTCTTAGTTCTCCACTTATACTTGTTCAAGTTATCTAGTCCAGTAGGTGTCTTGATTGTCCCTCGTCACTACTCCACTGAGGTTAGTATTGTTACTTACTGGGTATCGCTATGGTGTAGTCATACTATACTTCTGCACGTTTTTGTGCAGATCTAGGTATTTCAGAGTCAGTCGATCGCTAGCTAGCTATACAGATCTTGCTGTGGAGACTCAAGGTAAACCTACTGCTGTGTTCGCAGGCTTCAGAGTCACCTTCTGATATTGTACTTGCACTGTTCTATCTCTATTTCGAAACAGTTGTATTGTAGGTTTTCTGGTAAACTTAGTAGAGCTTATGACTTGTACTACCGGTTTTGGGATTATAAGTCTTGTATAGAGATTTCTACTTCGCATTTGTCAGTCGTCATTTAAGATTGTTATTATTTCAGTAAATGTTAGGCTTACTGTCACGACCCAAACCGAAGGGTCACGACGGGCACCCGGTACCTTACTCAACCGAGTACCAATGTAACATATCTTTCTTATCGTACTATCATGGGTAAATGGTCCAAAAAGGTCGTCATGAGATAACCAGAATAAAATATAAGTGCATACTAGACACAGGATGACCCAACATTATATAGAAACTTATACATGTGACATACGAGCCTATAAGCCGACATGTTCATTTGTATACTGAAAACATAGGCCGGTACAAGTATGCATACACATGACATCTATCTACAAGCCTCTAAGAGTACATAAACATCATAAAGGTCGGGCGGGGTTTTTTCCGCTGAGCTAATAGCCTACTAGGTGGACCCCAACCTGTCTATCGGGACCGACGGGACGTCAGTATGAATAAAGTACCGAGTATGTAAGGCAGGAAAGCATAAATACGAACAATAATGTAAAGAGAGGTAGAAAAGATACAACCTGTAACATCTGAGTGCCTTCTGAGGGCGACTGGCATGAAATGCATGATACATAAATATATACCCATACTTTTAAAACCGTACGCCTTTGTGGGCATCATCATCATATCGTACCCGGCCTCGAAGAGGACTCGGTAAAAACGTACCCGGCCATCATAAGGCTAGGTAAAATCGTACTCAGCCACATGGAGCTCGGTAAAACTCAACTGATCAGTGGTTGCACAATAGGTGTCGTACCCCGCTGACTATAGCACGACTTGGTAGAGTAAAATAGATACTATATATAATGCATGCTGGAATCATGGAATCACGCTCTAAACCTTTCGGAGTGACGTAAGGTAGTTTCACCTTCGATTAACATTATGGACACCCATACCATCAATATGAACCTCTGTAGGATTCAAGGATCATACGTACTTTCTTAGAATAACTTTATAAGGAAAGAACAACATGGACAACCTTAGTTTCTAGGAGTAGATCCGTTATGAATTAGCATATCGTTTATATTCATTTCACTTTAGATCATACCAAAAGAAAGAAGTAAGTTCCTTAACATACCTTAACGAAGTTGATTCCTTAATACTTTCTAAGAAACTCTTCAAACAAGTCAACTCAATCTATCATAGCATAAGGAGATTCAAAATCAATGTTGAGCAAATGCTAAGTCTGTAACTTAAGCTAGTAGCTCGTTTACGTAAATTCAGGCAACATCTTCCTTGTAAAAAGGGCCTCCTCCAATACCATATACCAACAACAACAACCAGAGAAATCCAGAAACATATAATAACAAGACACCATATAACAACAACAAGTCATAACTACTTCACGACGAGCGACAAGCTCCGATTGAAATCCGTATAACCCATATCACCCCTTATAGACTTCTCACATTAACTTAACAGAATCATTAACATGATAATAAAGTATTTCATCAATGATTACATACTTATACCATATATTTTTAATAAAGGAAACCATCCACAACTCCAACTATCTTCGATTAGCAACTTTATTCACTAGTTCATTAGTACATCCATTAAACTTAATAAACATCAAGCTAACATTAAGAACATGAGAGAAAACAATACAAATACCTCCTAAAATAACTTTAAGTCAATATCCAAGTTATATTTAGCTTACAACATCCCTCAATGGCAATACAACACCATTTAAGCTAATCCAAGTAGTATTTTGTAGTTTATCATCCAAACAACTTAACGAACATACAAGAAAGCTTAATAACAATTAGTAGGATATTATACTCACCTTATCCAGTAGCAACAACTTCAAATTTCAGCCAAACACAGCCCACAACTATCCTCAATGACAACACAACCTCAAAGAGGTGTTGGTCTTCACTAGGACTAACTTTTGATGTCGAAATATGGTGTAATTCATTTGCAAGACTTGAAATAACCTAGGGTTGATATTAAAACCATGAGAGAGTATTTTACAGAACATAAACTACTTAAAACAACCTCCCACACGAGCTAGAACCACCCAAAAATCAGCAACAAGAAGAAGAACAAGAAACTTACTAGCGCGAGGGGATTCCCGACACTTGATTTGTGTTGTTTGCCCTTTATTTGGGTCTTGGATCATGAGAGAACATTGAGGGAGTATTTTTAGGTGTCTAGGGTATGAAGATACTGAAAATGAACGAGTTAAAATGGGGTTGAGGTGTCTTATACATATCAACATATCTAAACTACCTATGTAGGTCCCATAGATAGCTGTTTGGTGCAGTCTCTCTAAAACGCGAATATCTCTCTACTCCGGCGTCGTATATACAAACGGTTTAACGCGTTGGAAATGAGACTCATATATATTCAATTTGGTAGGTAGATCATCCAATAATTCCAAGTATATTGGGATAAAATCTCAGTTACATTTCACGTTATGAATGTAACTTGTGATGACCTTTGCCAACTTTTGTTCCACAACTTTCTTGACTTCAAAACGTAACACGCGACTATCATACGACTTAAATAAATCATAACATAACCTCTTTATCATGTTAAGCGCCCTAATGTCACCCCAAAAGTTCATGTTATAACATTCCAAACTTGTCGACTTTCGACGAAACTTATTTTCTTCAATTTGTTTAGCTTCTAAGATTTCCAACCCTCTTGGTACTCCTTATTCATGATCTTAAATATTTGTAACCTCCAAAGTAACATGATTAACTTACTTTATATGATTCTAAATATAATCTCATTTCTGAGCTTACATCAATTGGCTTATGACGTACTCTCACGTACGAAAACATGGGGTGTAACACTTACCTAGTCCCTAAGACTAGGTGTGCCATCACGACATCCTACGGAGGGAGATTTGGGTCGTGACAGCAAACCAAAAAAATACTATTGAGTTATTGGTATAGGATTATTGGGTAATAATTCTATAATGGTTTAATGTTATTGGACTATTGGGTTATCAATTCAGCTCTTGTTTTGTCCAATTTTATTAACGATTTTGGCTGATAACCCAATAAATTTTGTCAAAAGTATAATTTTACCTTTACGTATATAAAGCCTTTTTGTGACTTCATTCTCTCATTCTCTTAATTCTCTTGGTCGTCACTTTTTATCTTTAATCTTTACTCCTTAAGGTAAGTTTTAAATTTTTATGAATTTTTTATCTTCATTCTGCAGTTCAATATTTTAGTTTTAAATTTTAAAGAATGAATTGTTCAAATTTTTAGTTTTTCTAATTATTATTTTTTTGTTGCACTGATTCTTTAACATTTATGAGATTAGGATTTTACTATTTTTCTATGAATTATGTCTACCCGCTATTAAATAATTAGTAAAATTAGATTGTTGAATATCTTATTAATTACTCCTACTAAATTATTTCTTTTGTTGACTTTGAGAATTGAGAAAGTAAATGCATTTTTCACTAGTTGGTATTGGTTAAGGTTCACCAACTGTTTTATTTTAAATTTCTCATCTTTTTGCTTCCTCCAGATTGATACCAATTTGTTATCACCACGGAAACAAAAATCAAACAACATAACACAAATTAGAGATAGAAAAGAAGATACTGAAAAATTAAAAGAAAGAAATGCTAGAATCTAATAGGAAGTGCAATTAATCCACCAAAAAAGTAAACTTAGGCATATTAATTAAAATTAAACAATTAGAAGTCAAATCAAGGGCGAAGAGATTAAACTCATAAATGAATTGCTTAGCTAAAAAGAGGTTGAAATAAGAAATACAAGGGAATACCCCAAACCCCACAAGGAGTAGTCTTCATTCAATATTCCAGAGAACTAGCTAACTATGAAAAAATACTTGTTTAAAAATATTTCAACATAACATTTAAACTAGATAAAAGCTACTATACGATACCGACAGGAATATGTGGGATACGATTTAATTAGTTAGGCCATCTTCAACCCTCCCCATTTTCTTACAACGGGGGCTTCATTTTTGCCATAATGAACCTTCAACCCTCCCCCATTTTTGCTTCTAATATGGGGATGAATAGTGTTCCCCTAAACATGGGTTACACTATTCACTTCTTCATTACTATTCATGCATATTTTATTATTATTTTTTATTTAACTCTTTTACTTTATCTCTTTATATATACCTAATTATGTTTATGTAATATTTTTATAATATTAATTTTATATCTTAACTTGGCGTATAATTTTGATAAATTAGTTTTCATGCATTTATTATTTTTTATGTAAAATTATAAGTTAATTTTATTATAAGTTATAATTGTACAAAAAATATATAATCATCTTAAAAATGAATGGTGCAAATATAAAATATTAGATGTTGCTAAAATTGAAAGGTGTGAATATAAAATATTAGATGTTGCTCAAATTGAAAAGTGAAATTTGAAAATACATTAAATGAAAATAAATTAAAATTGAAAATACATGAAAATTAAAAATACATAAATATTGAAACTACAGTAAATAGAATAATAACTTGATAGGGAGGTATGTCGTTTCCAGATACACCAAAATCATTATAATATTTGGCAAAAAGAAGTGCTGCATGATATAATGACTGCATGTATTATACTGCACAACATGATAATCGAGAATGATCGTGATCTTAATGCACCAATTTAAGATGATTTGGAAGGTCCACCCCCAACGGTAAAGATGGCTGTAGATGAAAATCAACAATTTCAAGAATTTTTAGCTCGACATAGAAGAATTAAGGATAAGATGTTCATTTTGCACTTCGTTATGCATTAATAGATCATTTATTGGAGATACTAGAGGTTGAAGTTGAATATTTATGTAGTATTTCAAATGAATTTTATGGTTATGTAATATGTACTTAATTAATCTTGTATCACAATGATTTCACTTTTATTTGAATTATTAGTTAGCTATAATAATTTCTCACGAATTATATTATTTAAAATTTTATGGAATTGTTTTAATGAAAATTACAAATTAATGAAAATAAAAGATGAAATTTGTTAATGGAATTTAAAAAATAAAAATAAAAATAAAAGATAATAATATAATATAAAAAAAAGAATAATATAAAAAAAACTTTTAGGAACAAAAATAAAAACGCTTGGAGTAAGTTGTCCCCGAAACTCATTTTGGGGGTAAAGGTTGGAGATAACGTGATTTGATCCAAGATTCTGTAGTCTAAACAAAAACTCTCTAAAGTCTTCAATATGCAGGATGTAGGGGTGCGGAACCCAAGTAGGTCCTTTTTGCACAAGTAGAACGAAAATAGGTTCAAAAAAAAATTAAGAACGGATCTATGTATAACGCCATAGTATATGGCGCTATACACTAACGGTAACTGTGCCGTTAGTGTATAGCGCCATATACTATGGCGTTATATACTTTTTTTCTGACAGCAGGTATAACGCCACTATATATGGCGTTATACATTAAAAGTACTAAAGGGCTGCCTGGCCCACTGGTTGAAAAGTAGATGTGAAGTGGGTTTTGTCCTTGAGGTACAAGGTTCAAACCCCTACCCCAACATTTTTTGTTTCTTTTCATTATTTGGTTTAAGTGTTTAGATATAAATACTTTAATAGAGAAGCCATTTATTATTTCTTTAAAAAATAATCAATACTTTTAATAGTTGTTATTTTGTGTTATACGTAAAACAAAATTATTATTATTTTTTTTTTTCAAATTAAAATTATAAGTTTTATTTTCAAATGAAATAAAACAATTAATGGCAACTCATCAATACAATTAGTTAAAATATTTATTTATTATTTGTTCAAC